>PVYE01000572.1:0-21230 GCA_002995055.1 Rhizopogon rudus | reverse complement strand
TATACACTAATATTAATTTGAAAATTGACGAGCAGAACACACCTCTGAGCCTGAGACCTAAGTTATACCAGTATCAAATCGGTATATCTCTCCGCAAAGGCTTCTTTAGACTTGAGCTTGAAATCTGCCTGGTCAAAACTTGATGGTTAGCTTTAAATTTTTATCCAGCAACGGGCCGCTCCAATCCCTGATAAGCTTAGAATTCGGTAGCTGCGTCCGGCGCGCAATGCACAACATCGCAAGCATCATTCTCCAGCACAACGTGTCAAAACCGGTATGGTAACGGTTATGTGACAAATCGATGTTTTATGAGACATGAAGCTAAAGTGTTTTATGTGCAGGTGATCGATGCTGGAGCGTTACAACGACCTAATGCAGCTTAGACCCCCACGGTTTGGCGTTAATTCGAATGCGCACCTGTACCCTTGATGTCATGCTCATTTCCGCAGGCATTTCAGGTCACCCTACAGTCTGGAAAACTCCCATTGGACTACTTGCCAGTAACATGATGTCTCGAAACCTAAGGGAGAAAGATAAGGAATGGCAAGAAAAGGAACTTTTGCGCTCTCTAATTTTTTTTCGAGCGGAAGTAGGCCTGTAGACAGAGGCACTCCGCTACATTCATAGCGGATTAAGCTTGCGGTTGTTCCACTCCACCTTCGAGAAACACGATGAAACAAGTCGTATATTCTAGGGCAGAGAAGTGATTAGTTTGAAGGAACGTCATACGCGATACAGTCGACGCACCATGTCACTATACTGGGCAAAGGGTTCACAAAGGGTTCAAACTTCTGTTCATCTCGATTGACCCACTTTCAGCTCTCCAGACTTAGAAAACCAAAGTTTCCCTGTACATCCGTGAGAGTTGCCTCCTGCGGCGGCACCTGTAGATTACTGATGTTATACGACCCAATGTTGTATCAAAGAACTTCTTCACCTTCTTGACAGATCAGAACGATTATTAGCTCCACTGTGATCGCAAGTGCAAGTTACGAACCGGTTTGCATGGTGAACTTCGCATTCGTAATCGGTTGAACATGTTCCGGCTGAGTCGTCTTGAGAGAATATCCAATCGTGATTGTGTTTTGTTTGGTGTTTTGTCCATCCCGGAGTTGTGGGGGTTGGGAGAAAAACATCCTCAGCTGTGTGATTTCCTGCAACAGCTCCAATCTGGAACCCATGTGGTAGAGGGTCGGTTTTCTACCCATCGCCGTGGACTCGTCACTACTGCCAGGAGTAAAAACCAACGGTCCAATATATAGTATCTCTGTTCATGAGGGTCGGAACTGAGGTCATCGGCATTGATTGAGTGCAATGTTGCTCCACTGGCGCCATTGAATGATTAACATTAGTGCATGACTTGAAACCTATGTTGCAGAGGATTCTCTACGCGCGGCCTTGTTTTCCAGTGGACATCGCTAATTTCAGGAGCAAATCCAGCGGTCTAGAAATTATGTAGAATCATGGGTTCATGAGTAGGTCGGAGCTGAGGTCGCCGGCGTAGACGATGAGCGCAAGTTCGAGCTCCACTGGCACACCACTGAATGGGCGCAAAAAAGAAAATGACTCATCTGACTCTAGAGTCTCGTTTCTTCCTGTGCTATAAGTTGCTGTCCTTCGAGACCTGACGTTCAGGATTATTTTATCATAATACAATAACTGCCAATGCATCAGACAAATATTCGTTTTCAGAGGGTATTTGGCTTGTCCGGCGTTTTTGATTCCCTTCGTCCAACCTTCGTCACAAAAAAAACTTCAGCTTTCCTCGAGCCAACGCCGACATACAGCGGACCATGCATTCATAAAGTGAAGAATTTACACGGCTTACGCCCATCATCTTCCTGAAATGACCTCTCCACGAAGGAAAAATCACCTAGCCCAGAACAAAAAGACAGCTCATCAAAAGACAACATCGCCGCACAGAATGGAGAAATATCAACGGGATTACTATCGCTCTCCGCTGCCAGGAAGGGTGGCCTTCCCGACACCTTTGAAACTGGCGATGGGGCGAACCAGAAGTCACATCCCTACGCCGCCCCTCCCGTTGTACTTGTAATGGCTGGGCATGGTTATCTGCCTCCTCATTCTTCAGAAGTCGGACGTCAGTAGTATTCCTGGGACGAGGAGTTGTACCTAATTCAATTATGGGTTCCGACTCAAGATGAATAGGGAAAGGAGAACAAGCCATCCTCGATCCTGATGATCCCAGATCGGTGAGCAGAATTTGATTGTCTTCGAAGCTGAAAGACTTTATCTAGTCAGTTGAGAATGCCTGGCGTCATCTGCGTATTCATCGCGGACATCGGCCATGATATATAGCCGCTACCAAAAGCACGCCAACACAGGGTCCATCTTCGACCACCAATGCGCCTGTTGTGAGCATGGATACGGCGCAATGGAAGAATATGCTCCTTCGACTTCACCTTAGGAATCGGTACATATGTACTGCATCCAACTGCATGGGCAGACACCTACCTTCGTTTATTTTACATCGTGGGATCACGGCCCAGCACGACACGAGAAGGCTAGTGCAACATAGAGAGCCTAAAATGAGGTTCGGTTCGTTGTCGTGCCCAACCGTTAGTAGTTGACGTTCCATAAGGATTCCTAGTTGGTCCTAAAAGTGGGACAGTAGTTTTATCAGCATCAGCGGCGTCCTCGTAGGTCAATGAGAAATTTCGCATTGCTGTTATCTGAAGCCTTTCCCTAAGCCTAAGTGACTTCATTACAGGTATGAGACCCTTCAATAACTCGTGGCATCAATACATCGAAGTTTCGAAGACGAGCTTTCTAACCGGTCGTGGTTGGAAGGCGACACTGTCTCCTACATGCCATACATGATACCATGCAGTACCGTGGATTCGCTGCTATATATGCTTGTTATCTCATATTCACGATGCATTTCGTTTGCTTCTGCAACACAGCAGGATAGGTTACTTCATCGATGCGACTTACCGCGGTAGCATGCAAGTTTGATTTGGTCTTCCTGCTCTCGATGTGAGAGCAGATCAGTGAACAGGAAAAAACAGCCCAAGTAAAGCTTTGTTCGGCTCACCGTCAGCCTTCTCGCATGTTATCCAGCATTTTTTCAGTCCTGTCTTCAATGCGCCATGTGCCGCTGCTTTGAGCATCCATTGACCAGTTGTGGGCTATCTCGAGACTGCTCAGGAACTGTATAGAGGTTATGGTATGTATAGGAAGGACGACGTGATGCCTGATAATCGTAGGCTTGGTGAAGGCGATTCGTATTGACTTGAAGTCGTGCTCCACCATCAGGAACTGGCGTTCCACTGGAGAAGATTGGCTCGCTTCGATCCTTTCATTTTCTATCTCCGCGACCCCAGTGCAGATGCTGAACCAAGATAGTCCCAAACTTGGGTGAAACCGCATGGGTATCTTAATGGGCGATCCCATTTTATCGTAGGCCATATGAACCACATTCGGACAGGCCAGGCCGCCAGGGTTAGAGAACTAGGTGCTCTTTGGAGCAGTGGTCATCGACTAACATGTCACAACAGTCAAGAAAACTTTTAGAATTCCCTGCTGCGGTTCTTCCCTTCCCATGGTCCAAGATGGCCTCGCTGGCTGGAAGAGGCTGAATGTCAACGCCCCGCATGTCCTTGATGCGTAATGACAGAAAAATTGTTTGTATGCACAAATGTCATGCATGTTAGGTCGTTATACCTGGCCTCCAGGACAGAATGTCTAAAACCCTGATTTCAACTCTCGACACTTCCTCCAGATCGAGGAGCAAACAGGATCCCGCAGCGAACTCCCATTAATATTCAGTCGGAGTTTTTCGAGCTGCAGAAATTAACAAAAGGAGAAAAAATGGACATCCGTACATGTGATTTGCGATGGAGGGGAACATCGCAAACCATAACCTGCGTGGCGGTCTTCGCAAGCAGTCATACATGTCTTATTTGCAATAGTTCATCAGCAGCCGTGTCTCCAGAGACCACATCTCGGTGAACTAGGAGTGGTCCAACACGTCATGCCAGGACCTTGTTTGACAGCACCGTGAATTTGGCAAGGGTAAGTCCATATACTTTTCCATGTTTTGAACGTGACAGTGTCTTTTGATTTAGCGTAGCAGCATGCTTGTGGTGAAAGAGTACATGGTACATCTGCGTTGTTTGCAGAGCAGCTGGAATACCAATAGTAGCTCGTTTTCTTTTCCTTCTTTCTAACCCGTCCACAGAGAGTAGGGGGTCAACGTTAGGGCGGGGTATGACAACGCATCTGCTCATCAAGAATAAGCAGTGTGCAAGCTAGATTCTTGGGAATCGCGAACTCTTGGTACTCCTTTGAGACATGAACCCGCTAGGCACTCATTCATGACTATCTTCGATACTCGGAGTTGGTGGAGATGCAGGTCAAAGGTCAATGACCAGAATTGTCAACGACCAGACATTACTGTCAGAAGTCAATGGAGCAAAGAAGGGGTCTGCTATTGCTCATTGAATAGTTTGACGTACATACCGTGGATGCGATACACCACTTGTATCAGTCCATGTAAATACTAACGGGGAAATTTTCTGGACTTGCCTGCCGTGTCCGATCCGAGTAAATGTGACTTTCTCATCCGGGTTTGTGAATTCAGCGCTCTCGTTATTTCGCATGGTATTGACTCGTCTGACCCTAGCCACGAATATTTCCCCATCAATACTCTGGAACCGACAACGTCGGTGATCCCTACAGCCTATGTACCAAATAATATGCTGTTCGTATCTGTATGCGTCCGCGTCCGTGACTGCATCATGGCAATCTCACATACATCAAGCCAACAAAGATGGCATGAGTGCTTCCTCCCAAGACCGACAAGTGTTCCAGGAACAGCACATCTAAATCTTGAAGAACCTTCTGCCATTGTAAGTATGATGTCTAAAAATCCGTTCCAAAGAAGTTTGCAGAGAATAAATCGATGACGACAAGCAGAATGTCACTTAAGCATCTTATACGGTGTTCCTTATTCCACTCTTTATTGTCCGTTGACACATGCAATCGCATCCTGCAATCGTATCCTCAGTAAAAGTGGCTTCTGGGATGTTGGCCCTGGAAATGTCATGGTGTATACCCGGTTGCGCTCCTGAGCCAAACTGCTGGAAAATGGATGCCATGAAACGAACAGCTTCTTGATGGAAGAACTTACTAATTATTAAGGACTGCCTGGTTTTATGCGGAGGGCCTTACACCATGCTTGAATTGCGCTTGAAGATAAATTTGTGTTTCGGATGTAGGATGAAGCGCAGGTACCAACGATGTTTTTGCTACATGCGGCATGCTGAGATGTGGTTGCCGGCGCAGTGAGGTGAGGAATGCATATCCATCGTTGCCTGACTCCAGCGCTCGACGACCCCAAGGAAGTCCCACGAGGTCTGACACGTGTACTTTGTACTGCGGCATGCAGAGTACACCTGTTTTCAGGCAGAGATTTTCACACCGTTCTTACAAAACTGAATGACGAAGACTCCCGGGATCTGCATAAGATTCATGGGATAGGAGAGGAAAGTCCGAAGGATTATAATGATACATATACAATACAACAAGCCGCAAGCAATGTCTCCAAATCCCTATGCACCGAAACCATACAGAGTACGCCCTGATCGCTTTAGTGCGTAGACGACGTCAAGGGCGGTGACAGTTTTCCGCTTTGCGTGCTCAGTGTATGTTACCGAGTCACGGATGACCTGCGACGAAATATCAGCATGCGCAAGCAAATTCCATTAGGCTTATGCACGCACATTCTCAAGGAAGATCTTGAGGACACCACGGGTCTCTTCGTAGATAAGACCAGAGATACGTTTGACACCGCCACGACGGGCGAGACGACGAATAGCAGGCTTCGTTATGCCTAGGTGTACAAGTTAGAAAGAGACAAGTGCATGAACAACGTGTGGCTCACCCTGAATGTTGTCACGAAGAATCTTGCGATGACGCTTGGCACCACCCTTTCCGAGACCCTTCAAGACAAGTTAGATCTCATTCCAGAATACCTGACTTTCGAGCTCACCTTTCCACCCTTTCCACGGCCAGACATTGTGTTTTGTTAAATGGAGTGGAGTAAAGTGCGTGCTGTGTTTGTTTACGGGGAGATACAGCAGCACCGTAATCAGCTGCGACTGCTTATTATACCACGATATGTGGCTGTGCTGGAAAACCGCATGCGGTATTGTTGATTCAAGAAAACGCGGGCTGCACGTGATTACGCGACGCGTCTGTATATAGGCGAACTCCAATGTGAGGCAATTTGCTCATTGTCGTACCATCACCCACTCCTGCCATACTTTGTGCTATCATCTCTTTGATTAACAATGGCTCGTACCAAGCAAACTGCCCGCAAGTCCACTGGTGGTAAGCAGTCTTTTGTGTCTAGGATGGCGGCACTTGAGCTGACTGGCGAACAGGCAAGGCCCCTCGTAAGCAATTGGCCGCCAAGTCTGCAGCCCGCAAGACTGCGCCAGTACGTGCAATATTTTTTCAACATCCCGCACTTTGCTCACGTTTTTTTCCTCAGAACACTACTGGTGGTGTCAAGAAGCCCCATCGTTTCCGTCCCGGTACCGTCGCTCTTCGTGAGATTCGTCGGTACCAGAAGTCAACGGAGCTGCTTATCCGCAAGCTTCCCTTCCAACGTCTTGTCCGTGAAATCGCACAGGATTTCAAGGTCAGCTTTGGTCACTCTGTTGTCATGAATCTATCTGATTGCTCTGATTAGACTGACCTGCGATTCCAATCATCTGCCGTGATGGCTCTCCAAGAAGCCGCAGAGGCATACCTAGTCTCGTTGTTCGAGGACACGAACTTGGCTGCTATTCATGCAAAGCGTGTTACTATTCAACCAAAAGACCTTGCACTTGCACGGCGGTTGCGTGGGGAGCGTTCATAGAACGATATTTTGCTGCTCGTATTCGCACTGTATCCTACTGTATTCTATATTTTACTTTGACATTATGGCATGTGCTTGTCAACTCCGCATGACCATTTGACATTTGTGATTCTGTAAGATTTTCCTCGTCAATTACGGACGTGCTGTCTTCCGACCAACGAATGCTTAACTCAAGCAAGCTGCAACCAGTGCACACCGGATACGAGTAGACTGTTATGTGGTCACGCGACGCGTTTCTACTTTGCGGAGGGGTGTGCTCGTGACCGCTACACACACCTCTCTTAACCAACATTAATGGCCCGTACCAAGCAAACTGCCCGCAAGAGTACTGGCGGTAAGTAGTTCTTCAGGTCAACACTTCCACCCTGGCTCATTCACAACAAGGCAAGGCACCTCGTGTACAGCTGCGTGCGGTTGTGTCAGAGGAAAAGGCTCCAGCTCCAGTAAATACACATCCAGTACGTGGTTGAACCTTTCTCAGGGACTTCTGAACCCACCCGACATCATTTCTTCAGGCTATTCAAGCTGGTGGTGTCAAGAAGTCTCAGCGTTTCCGTCCTTGTACTGCGGCCCTTCGTGATATTCGTCGATATCAAAAGTCTCGCAAGCTTCCTGTTCAACGGCTCGTACAGAACCCCAAGGTTAGAGCATTTAAATAAAACAAATTTCAATGTCGCTATACAGCTCTGTTGCAGAGTAACCTCCGGTTCTATGATAACTCGGCTGCTATCCGTAAGATGTCGACCATTCAACCAAAAGACCTTGCTCTTGCACGCCGGTTACGTAGCGAACATTCGTACTAGAGGGTTGTTATTCGATATGCGTTAATCCTGTCGGCTCTGTCCTTGTCTTTTGCTATATCTTACCTTCCCGTTGACCGTAATGATATTGAGTCCGAAGTGATGACCTGTACGTTGGCTGACTAATAAGCTGCAAAGTTTACTCTTGCCCGAGTTCCGACACTGCACTTTGACACCAACACCCCCACCCTTGCAGTCGCAGCTCTGGGTGCTACATGACTCGCGTATGAAACTCATCCTTCGCCCTGAATGGAGGCTTTGGCCCATCTCCACCTTCCTTGGTGTTACTGACCTCAAAACTGGTGTCACCATTGCCCTACTGTTTGCAGTAAGCCTTCAAGTCTTCCTTCGACCGACGGTACGGAAATTAAATCATATCGCAGCTCCTCAATAAAGTTGCGGGCGTGTATGGCTTGATAGCTACTCTGACGGGTGCAGGTGGTAATTTTGCCCAGCTCAGTCTGTACATTTATTCGGTTCTCGGTCTCGTTGCTCTAAGCTGGGGACTGAAATCCGTCAAAGATGTTCGTATCCTTAAACAAAAGACCTGATTTCTGGCTGATACCGTTTTTCTTCAGGAAAACCCTCAACACACGCTGTATTTTGCATACTTCTTCTTCGTCGACCATATCCTGTCAACAGCTTGGACGGTCTTCTTCACCATTGTCTGGTGGTATCATACCCCACACGATGGGCAGCAGATCTCCAATTCACCTGCGCAGGAGGCCATACGGCACGGTGCATCAGATGTAAAGCACAATCTGACGGATACGCAGCGGGCTGCAGCAAATATTTTGTGGCATGAGGAGAAGGGTACTGCCATGGGTGTTATCATCGTCAGCTGGCTTGCAAAGGTACGCAATCACCCAAACCATGCACTGCATCATGTCCTAAGTTCTCAAATTAAACAGATATACTTCGCTTTATTACTCTACTCATATGCCATGCACCTCCGCAAGGGCTCGTACAACTCTATCCGACACTTCCGTTCATTTTCAAGTACACCTACGGGCTACACCGCAGCACTGACCGAGGAGGAGGACGAAAACGAAGAGTTTTACTTGCCCTCGATACGAAAGCACCAGCCCCCGCACGCTTCAAGGGACTCTATATCACACCTTCCAAACGGCTCCGCACCATATCTTCCCGGCGGCTCTGCGTCACACGCCCGAAATGGTTCCTCTTCGCATGTTGCCAATGGCTCGATAACGCATCTACCTGATTTTGTGAGCGCTCCGGGAAGACACGGAAGGAAGGCGAGCAGGGGCTCGTCAGCTAAGATTAATATACCCGGGAGGAAGAGTGAGGTGAATGGCGAAGGTTATCTTTGAAGATGCTGGGTTGTAGGTAATATACGGTTTTTTTGTGTTGAGTGGCAATCTATCAACGAGCATAATATTTATGATAAGATAGTTGGCAGCCAAAATGGAGATGGTGCCCCAACCAGTCATGTGTTGTTTCGTAAGGCAAGCCTACATGCTATCAGGTTCTTCGACATTTGCAGAGTCAAGCAAGAGTCAAGAGCAGTATCAATCAATGTACACTTTTCTCGATACACGAGTCTGCATCGAGTACATCATGTTGGTAGTATCCAAAATGTCCATGTTCCATTCACCAACAATAAACATGAAAGATAAAAGCGCGTATTATCATCGCCGCGGCCTCTTTGCCTCTTTGCCCTCATGCTGGGCTCGACCTTGCATTGTGCTCGATGCGGATTCCGTATCTTCTTCCGGGAATCGTTCCTCGATATCTCGCAGCCATTTATCACCCTCGGCACCCTCAAACAACCATACGTGGCTACACCATGACTCAATCAAGCAATACACAGGCATCAATGTGTGATGACAGACCTCTTTGCAACACGAACGGGCTCGGCTCTGCCTATCATTTCACCTGATGCACGCTTCACTGGTTTCCCTGAAGACGAAACCTCAAGACGCTTTCCCGCCGCTGGCGGTAACTCCCATGCAAGCTGCTCGCAAAGATGGTGGACAATGTCGTCTGCGTTGCCAAGGAGGATGATCTAATGAATATAATTAGTATCACCAACCTGTGATGGTGAAGACCAATACGAACGTCGGGATTTATGTGCCGGACAGGAGTCTTGTTGATAAGAATCTACCACGGTGCTCAGAGAAGAACGAAACACATGCAACCAAGTACTAACCTGGGGAACTGAATGCGGAAGATGTGCTGATGAAGATTCAGCTGCTTGTTCCTGAATCATGTCTTTTCAACTCACAGAGAATCTCGGATACAGGCGAGACCTTCAGCGAGGTTCCGATGACGATTAATAAGTCGACTTTATCTCGATCATTCTCGAGGGCATGCTCAAAATCGTCCGTGAGCTTCTCTCCGAAGAAGGTGATATCTGGCTGCACACCCAAATGTTATTGAGAGCTCGCAAAACGAAACGACATAAGCTGACCGACCTTCATCACACCAACAGGTATATCCTCTTCTTCATCACTCTCCTCCTCCCAGTCCTTCTTACCTCGCTTCTTGGTATTTTTCTTCTTGGCAGCCTTGCGGGCTTCCTCAGCTATCTTATGTGTCTCCGTGCACGCAGTGCAGAATGGGACATGATGTTCCATGATATCCTTCTCAATTTCGGTCCCTGGTACACGCTGTCTGCACTGGATGCATGTAGCAGTCGCGAATGATCCATGGCACTGTAGTACGCGAGTAATTCCAGTGAGCGTCTCCAGCGTGTCAATGTTCTGAGTGTAGTTCTGGTCATGTCATCGGTCAAACTTCGGACGAAGAGAGGAAAATGATAGGTAATGGGGCTTACCCGGAGAAGCTAATGATAATCCTCATGAGTTTGATCAGCTATATGGAAAAATGACGATGATGCCTACCTTTCCCCTATCTTCTATAGCTTTGATGAAGCGGTGACAAGGGGATGGTATAAAATTAGATGGATATATCTGGCTGTAATTGCTGCATCAGTAGACACATTGTCTTCTGGCGCAGGGTAAGAACCTTGCAAATGAGCTTAACGACCACGACCTTAGTCTGTGGTGCGACATCACCGGACTGAAACACTTACTAGAATACTGAGTGAAGAAGCATCTGGATCAGCGGCTCCGCCTTAATGAATACGATGTTTCTCACCAGCAGGATTTTCTCTAAAATAGTGTATATCGAACCTAACAGGTGTCAAATTGAGAGCGTATTGAACTAGTTGATAATCTTACATCTGCTGAGGATCATCGAGGTCATAGTTTCCTTCTTCCTTCAGCGTGGCGTACAAGCCATTGTGTGATCCTAAGCAGCTCCTGTTGATACTTGTTTCCATAATATAGAATTAGGTGTACGCACTGAAATCTGGGATACCACACGAGACGCCTATGGACAGATTTAGTACTTGAATCTGATAACACGTGCTAATACAGACTAATGCCAGCGCCAGTGAGCACGACTATACGATTTGAGGCTCGAATCAGGGAAACAGCATCGGCGATGGTGTTATGCTGGGGCAGCTTGTCTCTGAGATGGAGTCTGATCGGCGAAACGGTCGAGTCAACATGAGCGAATGTTCAAGGAAACCTATAAAGTTTAACTCACTGTTTAGACATCGCGACCCGCAGAAAATATAGCATTGTCTGTGGTCGTTTATTCCGTAACTCTGGGCACTGTACTTCAAGTTAACAAGTTCTCTTATAGATAAAATGGTAGGTTACCAAGGAAATGCCGAAGGCGAACAGAAGTTTCACAATCGGGATATTTTGGGTGATAACATATTCACTGACGAAGGAACTCATTCCTGTAGAAAGTGATATGTCACATGGTTGAGCCCATCCTTTCGCACTTTGTACTAGGACGTAGGCTCACCACGTTCTTTCAGGTGATGTATCATCTTCCGAATTTCTTCCTTCGACCACGCTTCTTGTGCTAGGTAGATATTAGTTCAAGGACATACTTCATTGACAAAAAGCTCCAACGAGTGCACTTTCCTACTTCGATATCAAATGAGCATACATACCTTCTCTATGTAATTCTTTTGCGATTGCGGTTTCCATTCCGAGATCATCCAGGTCGTCGTTCTCCTCTACAGGAGTGTGCTGCTCGCGCACAAGGAGAGCCAGGTCTTCTGAATCCCCATCCTCGCCATGGTCACTTTCTTGTGTTTCCTCTTCCTCCTCTCCATCTTCCAAACCTTCGAGTAGGTCCTCGATTACATCTGGATCCGCGTCCACGTCTTCTGCAGCATCTATGAAGGCTCTTAGCTGATGAGCATATATTGCGCTGTACGTTTTTCTATTCTGCGTGGTTTCTGTGGTGGTATCTTGAATGTTGTCAGCGTCTCGGGGCCTATCTGATTTGTACATTCGTGAACCAGGATCTGCAAAGCTAGGCACGTCAGGCGGACACTGAATTTGAGTTAGGTCAACCAACAAGATGTTCGCACTTAGTTGGGATTCCACTGCTCACAACGGCGGGGCGTGTCAGAAGGCGTAGGACCGAGCCCTCACCAAGTGATCTTCAGCCTCAGGTCAAAGTCAACAAAACCTCAGGAAATTCAGCAATGGACGCTGCAGATATCACGTGATCACTACTTTGGGCTCACGTGAGCCCCCTGAGCGCTACTATATACTTAGCGGGCGTCTAATGAATCTTGCTTCTCTCACCCAACCATGATGTCTCCAGGGTTTGGCAGCACACCATCGGGGAGCTCTGAGGACGAGTCTGAAGTGGATCTTCTTGATCCACTGATTTATAGCTCTCAGAGTGCATATACCCATACCTTTACCTCCCCAGCTCCAGAGCAACGCGACTCCGAGAGTCAGCCCAAGCAGCTCCCTTCGTCAACAGATCAAAGGGAATTCACCCACACAAAGGTACCTCAGCTGCCCATCGAGGTCGTTGATTACATTGCTTCTTTCCTATTCGACTCTTGCCCATCTGGCTGCTTCTTCCACATCCACTCGTTCTCTCTCGTCTGTTCTCAGTTTAGACACGTTGCTCTGCGTCATTATTTTTCTTCCATTCGCGTTGTATCTGCAAGGCAACTTGCTTCATATACAGACATTCACTTCTCATTGACCTCCCGCAATACCTCGCGCGACAGCGTTGGATTTGACTGTGTCAAGTGCGTGTGATTTGCTCGCATTCGGGCCTCAATGCACTCACTGGCTGGGTTTAACCCACTAGAACACTCATAGCACCGTCGCACGCTTTTGACCTAGCATCATGGAACCCATCTCTTCTTAGGAACCTGAAGCACTTGATGATCACTTTCTCGTCGGACGGGAGAAAATCGCAAGCAACACGAATACGGCGTATCTTCTCACCACCAGCAATTCATCTGAGTTCATGGTTCCCATCCTGCCTGACGTCTCTTACACTGACTAAACTCTGGCGAATTGACGTACCTTTGCTAAAAACTCTCGCATCTGCGTTCGCTTATGTGAAGATCCTACACCTCAGTTGCTCCGAGCAGCTAGACGTCTCCTGCTGTTGGCCTTGCTTCGAAGAAAGCTCAACTGCCGTCGTGCACTCGCCAATCCCGAATTACTTCTCTGACATCACAAAATTGACGGTATGATTAGCCGTGTTGTTTGACATTAACCGAACCCCGACGCTTGATAGGACCACTTCGCGGACGCACTAAAACCCCTAACCCAACTTGCCGATCTCCACCTTGGTATCTTTCTCTCGGACGAAGAGATGGTGGAAAGACATCTAGAGCACTATGACACGCCACTCGCCTTTGACCAAACCCTCCGAACAGCGTTCAGTCCCAAACCTGCATCTCTGTTCACCGGAACCGTCCTCAGTCAATTGGAAACCGAAAGCACCACTGATCCCATTTCCTATTCAGTAGACCAAGACGACGAAAAGGAAGAATCCCACTGTGGAGCCTGCACCGAGGTCCTTCCCTTTCCCCACGGCCCAGAACTCTGCAGCACATGCAAGCTCGTTGGATCGGCTCCGAAGGTACGCACCCGAGAACTGGAGGCAAGTCTTGAGCTTGCAAGAAAAATCAAGACGTTGCGCACGGTCGGCTGGAGCTCATTCTTCACATATCAAGTCTACGAACCAGACGATGACAAGGTTGGAGATTGGCGGAGGAAGACAACAGTCTATATTCTGCGCGCGAACGGGAAGGTGCGAGTACGCAGAAGGCCCTGGTAATGTTGCAATCCAACGAGTAAAGCTTTCTTTTCTCTTTACAACCAAATCACTGTAGCGTCTTTCGTTCTGAAATCCTGTTCTGCTAATGTACTCCTTGCAATGGACAGTCATCTGCAATCGTACACAAGCTTGCAAGTCTTATAAGCGGAAATCGATTGCTTTGTCGGATTTTATGACGTAAAACAAGAATGATGAACAATGGACCATTTTAATTGTGCCACTCGGGGGTCCATGCTGAAGTGATGGAAGTCCACAGCTAATGCACATTGTCAATTGACCTTCCACACATTAGATTCCTACACAATATTCCATCCACTGCGACTGTTCAGTAACCGAGAATATTATAAGAGCAGCCTTTCCCCTCCTGTTCCCCTCGTATCGCATTGCGCGAACGCGTTCACAATCTGCCTCAACTCTCATAATTATATCCACACGCCACTGATTCGATTCACTTGCACTCCATAATGCCGACTGTTACACGAACTAACCCCAACCCCCGGACAGCCGAATTTGCTCGACTTTTTGAATTATTTGACCGCATTGCGACACGGCGCGCTAGGGGCTCGACAGAACTTCCGATCTCGATGGAAGACATCACAGCAGTTCCCATCGAATTCGTACCGGTCTTGAAGAATTTATCAACCATCCTCTCGATGCGCGCTCAGCGTGACGAAGAACGCCTTCGTAAGCCTACCGGACGCCCTCGCCGCAACACGGTCGCTATCGCGCCTGCGCCGTACAACACTGCCGAGGTGGAGGAGGATGTGGGGAGCCCGACGTTTCCCCTCGAAGAGCATCACCAATTTACATTCAAGCTTATGCTGCATAAATTATACGACGTGGACGAATGGGCGGAGAAGGTGAAGAGTGCCGTGGAAGCGTCAAAAGAGCAATTTAAACCCCTTGCCGAGAGGATGAAAGAGGTCGTCAGGGAGGCCACAGGGAAGGAACGAACTGCGAGGAGGAGCGCCGGGCGGTCCAGAAGCCAGTCTGTGTTGAACCCGAAGTCCAAGGGGAAAGCCGTTCCTAGAGAACCGATTTCCCCAACAACGCCACCCGCGGACGACTTTAACCGAGTGTTGAAGAAACGCTGCGTCGGGAGGCGCAAATCTATCAGTGGACCATTGGCCGGAGGTGTATGGGTTTACGATGCAGCCATATCTGCTGTCGAGCTAAACGGTCCCCGCCCATCTCTGGAGATTACGCTCTCGGAGTCCAAAGACCGTGACGCCGTGAACAATGGAAGTGTTCGCTCTCGACATCAGTCTCTTGCTGGACTGGCGTGTATGCAGGCTCGGGACTCTGCTCGTAGGAAGGTTAGAATCGCAGTGCCTTTGACGCAGGATGACGCCCGGAGGACGGCAGCCCTGCACGAACAGACCGCCTCGCCCAGTGTACAGCAAGGCATCCGAGTCGTTGCAAGAGATTCCGCGAAAAGGGCCCGTCCACCACGTGGGTTGTCGATCATAACTAAGGCCAGACTCCCAGGTCAACCAACGAAACGACCTCTTATCGCATAGCAGTTCAACGGTTAATTCCGTGGTTTTGGTTTCATCATCATTGATAGTCTACAATGAACGATTCACGAATTCAGTTTAAATGTAAATAATACGGCTTTAAGTCAACTGTCGCATACTTACTTATTGTGAGTACTTATTCTGTATCATAAGTCTTCCATAACATACATCGCAGTTCTCATCCGTTGAATCTGTTGAACATATTCGCTAAAGGCCGCATCAAATGAACGTCATCATAGGATTACTCGCCTTCGGATATAAAGGCTGCATTGGAATCGTTCGAATGAGATCACCGAGGACACGCGCGAGTCAGCCGGACACGACCTATCTTTAGTTGAAGTCGGACCCTTCTGTGGACAACAGCCTAGATGACGGAAAAGGACCATTTGAGTTATTGAATGATTGTGAGACTATAAAAACATTTGTGCCCAAATAAAATTGAAGATGTGTAATGAGTGAGGGTGTCCTTGTCTGGCGCAGTAAAATGAGATAATTAATTTGCCCGTATCCAAAAATATCCTCGAGAAAGACGATCAAATGCTATTGCACCGTAGCGCATTGAAATTGAGACCCATGAGTAAGGAGTATAAAGAAGACTGTAGATTGAAAGCACACGATCAACCATTTTATCCAGCGAGGGATGAGTTCCCAGGGAAGGAAGCTGC
This sequence comes from Rhizopogon rudus, assembly GCA_002995055.1. Taxonomy (NCBI): domain Eukaryota; kingdom Fungi; phylum Basidiomycota; class Agaricomycetes; order Boletales; family Rhizopogonaceae; genus Rhizopogon; species Rhizopogon rudus. The sequence continues at coordinate 5,215 of PVYE01000572.1, read as the reverse complement.
TCGAAATCAAGCAGGTCAGGGACCGCCATCACCGCTCGTTGTGACTGGTTTCTCTTCGAGCTGCATTAGTTCGCGACACACTCTGCTTCGTTTGCGAAGCGAAGATCCGTAGAATAAAAGAACCTTCCGCGGTGCGATTAACATGGTGAAATGCTGAGATGCATTAGTGAACTTACGAAAGGAACCGGAATTAAAATGACGGCGATGCCACCAAAAAGAGTGTTGGCCCATTTGTATGTGAGCTTGTCGAATATCTTACGAGAGAATAGGGGGAGGGCAAAGCTACCCAAGTTACCTAGGATTGCTCAGCATGGGAATACAAAAAAATGGTGGCAACGTACGAGTTAAGCCTTGACCCGCCAAAGCAGATGACGCCATTGGGCCATAGCTGTAGGCGGAAATAATATTGAATGCAAAGTAAAAGGGAGACAGCACAAAATCCTCACCAGTCTGCCAAATATATAAAAACCACCTGAAAAGTGACGAATGAACAAAACATGAATATCTGATTTAACCATTTGGTGAGCGCTCTCGGCTACATGGAATAATGAACGTACTGTTAAGCCTACAATAGGCCACATCCAGAAGATGTTAGGATCAGCTGTCCATGCATAGATGAACATCGAGGTGGGCAGTAAGAGTCCAACTAAACAGGCGATGTACAGCCTTGCCTCGGGGCCTCTCTGGGAGACATTTTTCCTGAACAGATCAGTTAGATACGACACATGAAGTTGTCATAACATAGGCTCACCGGTACAGCGCATCCTGGACGACATTAGCACCAAGTCCCAGTATACTTCCCACACTGCGAAGACGAAACATGAAGTGATCGTTCAGCGACAGGAGGGCACTTACATGACGGTAATAAATACTAGTCCACTCTGCCCCATGTTGAAGTCATACAGGTTCCTGAAAACCCTAGACACGGATCTGCTTGAATTTCTTAGCTACAGCTCCTCATTTTGCGTGAAAAGCATTTGCATACCCGATCTGGACGTAGAGGACGCCAGACATAAAAAATACCCAAATCTGTGGAGAGTTCTAGAAACAGGTGAAGCACGATGAGAAGGGATACTAACACAAATACAGGTTACAATTGGCTCAGTAAACACGAACACTACTGAGCATCAGCATCACCTTGCATAGCAATGATCAAACGACTCACTGATCGGCCGAGTAAACGAGGTTTTAATCATGACACTCAATTTCTGCCTTGTCTCATCTCCCCGGACGCCGTATCGACCATCCCCAGTTTCTTTACGAAGCTTCTTGGCGATGCATCGAAGGATAATATGTGATCGTGTTTCTTCCATGACATGTAAGCAGATGAGGAAATAGGTCCCGTTAACGCTGTGTTGAATTGTCATCCGAGTGTATCATGATTCTTCATGAGATATACGAACATCCCTTGGATCCATTGGATCCACCTCCACTGGAGATAAGGGTCGAGCTCCAACCAACCAGAAATGATAGATCCTAGCCCATTGGTAACCATGTTCACCAAGGCGAAAACGGCCATAGGCAGGCCACGTCTATGGCATAAAGTGAGCGGAAGGTCACCAGAAATGCAACAACGTACTCATGAGGCTCCCATATATCGGAAATTGTCCCACCCACTAGCGTTGAACCAGTTGACGCACAAGCACCACCCAGGAAACGGGCCACCATAACCGTTTCAATATTGCTGGAGCTGTAGTTTACTGTATTGTCAATCCTGTCAATGAGGAGCTAGGGCAGCGGCACGCACAGGGCAGCAAGCACGTAGCACAAAGTGCCGAGAAACGCGGTCACCAAGTAAATCGGCTTCCTCCCAACCTCCTGCGGAATTCATAAGCGCATGTCCTCTACAGTCCTATGATTTCATACCTCGCTCAGCGCAGACGTGAATAGAGGAACAATAGCAAAACCGAGAGAGTAGAGACAGTATGCAACAGTTGCTTGAAAGCGTGTACAGTGTAGATCTCGTATCATGGAAGTGAAGCCCATGGAAAATGAAGAAGTCGCAGGGGCTACGGAGGTTATCAGCCTGTGGTATTTTTGAGGAACTAGTAAGGCCTACAAGTGATTCCATTGAATGCACAAACAACGAGAGTGATGCACCATTTTCTCAGCCGTGAGTAGTTGACTGGATTCCTCGAGTCACCGGAATGAAATTCCACCTAGCCGCAGTATTGATATTGAGTATCGCCAATGGGTGTGACTGAGAACAGCAATACTAACGTTGAACCACTCTGTAGGGGAGACTACAGTCGATGCAGACTTGTCGGTGTAGGGAAATGTTTTGATTGAAAGCGTCTTGACCGGACTGGTGGGCTCATCGAGAAGAGTTACAGTAGCAGAGCGTCCACTGCTTTCCGGTGAACTAGGACGCGTCAAGGTCAACTTGTTGTCAGGGGTGTTGCCTGTACCCATAAGTGAAATTGGAAAGGAGTGTGGGGGGCTAGCCATGCTGAATGGACTGCTGTTTGTCCGACCATGGAGGGCTTTGGCTTTTGAAGAGAACGAAAACGATCATATCTCGGCTGCGGAATAATGGTGCTTGAAAGTTGTTGCTTCACTTTCGACTTTCTAGCGGGCGGGACGCGTGACATTTACGTATTCTGAATGGGCTAAAAAGTTGTTCGCGTCATACTGACGCGAGATGCCGTTCAGTTTCTTCGCGATCGGGTTCTGTGCAGAACACACCCTGACTCTTCACACAAATCCGGCTGCTTAGCGTAGTGCGGAAACTTATGGGTCAAAATATTGCGTTAACACTGGTTGGTGAGAACATTGCTTTGAAGACAAACGTACAACTTGAAGGTAGAACAACTAAAGGAGTTGTCTGACTCACAGAACCCCGGTATTCAACGGGCCGTCTGTTGGATCAGGAGCGTACATGGATCGGTGGCGAGTATCACTCTTGATTTATTAAAATGTAAAAGATGAGGACGCATCGGTACTTTCAAGTTGAGTCACAGCGATAGATTTAGTGTTGGCCCTCATCAGGCGCATCAGGCGGAGTACACTCGAGTTGTCAGCCAGAGCTGCAAAGGTAGCTTTGGGAGCCAACACACCGCCTCGGAGTGATCATCATCATCTACTCTTTCCCAGTCCTATCAGCAAATTCGACCACATCATTAATGTCCAAAGTGCCTCTTTGAACGGTTTCGCCACGGGCGCGAAGGATATCTTCAATATTCCTGAGCTTTCCTTCCTCCGTACTATCCTTAAACCAACCGAGATTATCAGCAATGAGATGCCTGAAGGAATAAACATAATTTGTTAGATTCGGCAGTAACAAGGTGAGTTAGTCCACACCTATTTTTGCATCCGGGGCATTGGACTATGACAATTCCACGTTCGTATGCACGCTTTGTAAAGGTGTGTGAAGAACGATGCGAGCACGCTTCCGCGGTACAGGTAAAAACAATGCCTAAGCGGGCCTCTTGGATCTGATCATCCTTCAGCTGATCCGAAGAGCTAGAAGATGTTGGGACCGAAGGCTGTGTCCACGGCTTGGATGGATGCAATGACGAATGTGACCGGATTGTTCCAGAGGACAGACACGACGTTCGTAAGGTTTTTCGACATGCCAATTTGGCGGGTAGCCTAACATGTGTAGTGTGGGGTATAAGGATGGGGCCAATGTTATGAAGCAGCCTTGAAAGTGACATCCTGTTCATATTACTAGCCTTGAGGGTCACTTCAATGAATCAATGAAGACGACCGACTCGGACTAACAATGCGCTTCAATGCCGGTGTATTTTCAATCTCCGCGAAGCCTTTTCGGAGTTTTAATAACCCTTGAACTTAAGGTTGCCGAAAGCTTCATTAATAAACTTTCTTCTTAACTCGTGGCACAGCCCGCACAGCTTCAAGTCGAAAGTTGCAAACCACGAGGATCCTTGTACGAAAGTCGAGTGTTGTGCACAGTAGAAGTTGTTATTTTTTTGGATTCCCAGGACCAGGTTCGTATCATTAACTTGTAAAGAGGAATTTACTCGCGATCCGGGCGACCGCGGCGAATATGTGCTCTGTCCCATGCCCGTGAAGCCAAGAGGAGGTATAGTGTTTTTCGCGAATGCATAATCGTAAGTAGTCTTCAATATTACTACATTATGCCCTAGTCCGATGACGGCGTACTCGGGACCAGTAGTAAAGCGAGTTTGTTCGACGTACTCAGGAATCCGCGTAACGTGCTATGACTGACCGGATCACAGTCTGAGCTTGACACCATGGGGTGGTCATTGGTCTCGCCCATTTTTTGTATTTCACGGCAGCTTGTAGTAGCCTGCCAGTACTACTACGGCGGCATGCTCTGCGACAAAACCTCGTTATCATAGTTATGCAAATATTCATTACTGGCTATGTTGCGGTAAGTACGTTATCTCTGATTCCGGGACAGCCCATGCGGGCCGTAGAAGATCGTCTCGCGATTCCAGTACACGGAACGACAAACTTGGAAAGTCCGGAGAAACTGATTGACTCAATTTCGGATCCGATATATTGCGCGACTAACTATGAACCGTTTTGTCTAGACTAGGAACAATTCCGGTCAGATGAGTTTCTCCCCTACACAAACCAGATGGAGTAGACAGCCGTTCCATCCTTACTATGACTGGTATGGCCTGCTTGTGTGTTCTCTCTATCATAATCATCATGATAGCCGGCCGCCTCGAGATGTCCCCGCCGACTCTTGAGCGACTGGCATCCTCTTGACAAGGCCAGCGTCTCCAACAACAACTTGATGTTATAAAAAGTAAGTCGAGGACTTATTCCAACAAACCAACCGGAATTGCGGTTGGGGACGAATTCGGTGTGGCTGGCATAAGGGTGCCGCTATTGTGGATCTACCTGCAACCATCAATGTCCGGATCATCCTCCGACTTTTCATTGCAACTGCTGGATTATCGGCGACATGTCACAGTTTGCTTCTCCTGTCCAGATTCCAAGAGCCTGCAATACCACTCTCCACCTTGAGACAATTTATCAAGAAATAAGCATAGCCCGACCTTAATGACGTCGTCACCGATAGACTTCGCATGTGGATGGTGAGTGATCTTATGCCCATGATCTGGCACGTCGATATTGATGCATCTGACGCTTCCAAAGGTCGACGTCGAACTGGCGAAGCTTGAAAGAGATATAGCAAAGAAGATATTCAGGGCACTGAGATTTCGAATCTATCAGCTGTAAGGTTGCTACTGCGTGTGGGTGCAGCAACGACGCGAGA
>PVYE01000566.1:0-24941 GCA_002995055.1 Rhizopogon rudus | reverse complement strand
GAGGAGGTGGCGGAGGCGGAGGAGGCGGAGGTGGTGGAGGGGGAGGAGGAGGGGGAGGAGAAGGAGGAGGCGCAGGTGCAGGTGCACTGCCAAATGACCAACTACCATAGAGCACACCGCTTGAAAGTGGATCGAAGAACTGGAAAAGGCCCTCTGAGAAGTCAAGGCCACCGAAAGGGCATCCAGGACACTGTTTTTGAGTTTCAGAATAATTCAACTATTGCAATGTTCGTGATGCCTACCTCGTCAACAATCTCAGCTTGCGTTGTCTTTCCGTTGATGGCGATGGTGATCATTTGGTTGCAATATTGACCGCCATTGAATTGCTGAAAAAAATAATTGAATGACTCCACAACGATGTAGAAATTTTCATATTCTTACCGCTGAATTCAATGCAACTATCTAAATAATGTTCAGCTTCAAGAAATTTATCTGGAGGGACCACATACAAAGTCGCTAGCTTGATTTACACCACCGCAAGCACCCAGACCGTCCGCATAGTAGGTGAAGCGGGAGTTAGTGAAATCACGTTTGAACATATCGAGATTTCCCGAAGCGCGAACTGCAAGGTCTGAATCCATGCGTTTTGCTTGGTGTCGACGGACTCGGTGAGCATCGCTGGCTGACACCGAGAACAACGACAGCCCTAAAGGCAGTAGGAATGACAGGTGAACAAAGAGTCGCATGGCTTGGACTCCTGGTCACAAGTAAAGAACGTGAGGTTGACGGCTGGAAATCCGCAAAAGAGTGACTAGTTGAAAACTTTGGACAACGGAAAAGTAACGGTTAGAAAGTAACGGGAAGCCACGCTTGCAAGTACTTATGTCGATGTCCGACATTAAGTCTTACCTAAAAAGGCTTTTGATCAGCGCCCTAAAGCTAGCCGATTGGTCAGGGCTCGGAATAGTAATATTTTATTGCATGTTGTCTCCTAGTACCCACGACGCCGACGGTGTTGTTGTCTATGACAAGGCTCTATGGGTGTTAACTCTTAACTACACTGCATAATAGTATCATACGTTGTGATACGAGACCTAAGCTCACCCAACGAGTAAGAATTTCTAGGGTTCTACATAGCATTACTAGTGTTCATGGGGCACGATCCCATCATTTTAACTCCACCCGTGTGGGAGGGTCGATAAACATTGTCTGAATAGATGTGGAGCTTGACATGAGAAATTTAACAAAACACGTTAGTCAATACTCACCGTCACGAATTTCAAGACCTCGTCGATGGCAAGCACAGGTAAACTGAGATACAAAACCATTTTCCATTCAGCCCAGTTCAGTGGCGTTATTTGGAACAGTGTCTGAAAATAAACGATTTAAATTTTCAATACCAGCAAGAATGCAGAAAACTGACCGTGAAGAACGGAATGTACAAAATGGCAAAATGAAGTGCCATGCTGAGAGTTATTGCTGCCACAAGGAACGGGTTCTTCCACACGGGTAATCGCAACAGGCTCTCGTTTTCAGAGAGCGAGTTCATAGCGTTGAACATCTCCACTGTCACCAGAATCGACAGGCTCATGGTCGTCGCTCGATGTGCCATAACATTCGTGAACATCTCGCACCCAATTTCCGGAAAGAGCGTAGAGCATTGGTGGAAATGTGTCTGTCAGACAATCAGCAGGGAACGTATGACTAAGTTAGGACAACACATACGAGTTGATGGAACGTGATCTGCGGTCCTTCGGAATAGAAGATAAACCACCACGCATATCCGAACACGGTAGCACACCCGACGTAGATGCCAATAACCATGTAGCGGAAGAACAACCATTTGCCGACAAGAGGCTCCCGGTTGTTTCTTGGAGGAACTCGCATGATAGAATGATCCGGAGGGTTGAAGCCAAGGGCAGTTGCAGGTAAACTATCGGTGACGAGGTTGACCCACAAGAGTTGCACCGGAATAAGAGCCTCTGGCATGCCTAGTAGGACAGTCAAAAATATGCTATGATAAATTGTCAGCATCTGCCGAGGGCGACCGCAGTAAAGTCTTACCTGACGACCTCACCGATATTCGATGAAACTAGAGACGAAACGGTCAGCTGGAACAAGTGAAAAGAAGCTGGATTGCATGTACTTAGGTATCGGATAAATTGCTTGGTGTTATTGTATATGAGTCTACCTTCTTCAACCGCTAGCTCTATAGTTGCAAAGTTGGAGTCCGCAAGCACCATATCGGCAGCCAGTTTGGCAACGTCAGTGCCACTTCCCATGGCGACCCCAATATCAGCCTTCTTGAGCGCTGGGGCGTCATTCACACCATCACCAGTCTAGCAAGAGATGTTAGCTCGCAGTAGAAGTGTCAAGTACAGTGACCCACCATTGCTACAACCAGCCCGAGACCTTGGAGGATATCAACGAGTTGACTCTTGTGTGCTGGCTCTGTTCGAGTAAAGAGACTGGCACGTTGTACAGCTTTGACCTTCTCCTCATCACTGAGCTCATCTAGTTCCCGGCCAGTATAGCTCTTCCCTGTCAAGTCCTCGTTCTCCCCGAAGATCCCGATCTGCCTGCAGATCGTTTCCGCAGTGCCCTTATTGTCACCAGTGATGCAGATAACACGAATACCAGCAGCTCTACAATTCGCAACAGCGAGGCGGACCTCGGGCCGTGGAGGGTCGAGCATGCCAACCAAAGAGACAAATACCAGATTCTGTTCAAAACGAGCGTAATCTTGGGTGTTTTGACTGTGGTAGTGAGTGGGGTCAATGTCTTGAACGTCTACGTAGGCCAAGGCCAGAGTGCGGAGACCGATGGAGCCATAAGATATCGTTTGAGCGAGGAGTGTTTTACGTAGCTCCGCAGTTATTGGAATAATCTGACCATGTACCATGACTGAGGTACACCGATCCAAGACGGACTCAGGGGCTCCTTTGACAAAAAGGGCACCATTCCCATTGAGCTGGACAAGGACAGACATCATCTTGCGGTCGCGGGAAAATTCCATGGTGAGCAGCCTTGGGATGGAACGCTCAAAGTATTCATTCACTGCACTTGCTCGCACAGACGGCGAAAGTGTAGAGAGGGAATTGGATAATTCTTTGTCCGGGCAACCAATCTTCTCTACGAGAACTTTCAAGGCAGCTTCCGTGGGCTCACCCACATTGCTGTACGAACATTTGTCCTAGAAATACGGATGAGGACAGAGAACACCGATTACAAACATAGTAGAGCTCACAGAATGGAACACAATCTTTGCGTCGTTGCAGATTGCGCTGATCTCTGCAAGACGCCTAAGGGGATCAGACTGCAAATTCGCGGCCTTTCCATTGGCAGAGGTGATCGAGCCATGCGGGGAGTACGTCGTGCCTTCGACGGCATATTCTTCTGGAAGGCCGCTTTGAGCATTTATAACGACAAACTTACGAAGTAAGGTCAGGTGAGATGGATTTGATATGGCAGTAAATCGGTTACCTTTGAAACACACATTTGGTTGGTCGTGAGAGTGCCTGTTTTATCCGAGCATATGACATTGGTGCATCCGAGGGTTTCCACACTTGGCAAATTTCTGACAATCGCGTTCTTCTGTGCCATCTTCTTCGTTCCAAGTGCCAGACACGCTGTAATGACGGCAGCAAGTCCTTCAGGAATAGCAGCTACAGCAAGAGCTACGGCAATCTTGAAGTAGTAAATCGCGCCTTTCATTGCACCGTGATGTGCCGGGTCCCAGAAGTGCCGGAAATTGACCAACCACACCAGAATACAAATTACGGTGATCACTTTGGCTAGCATGTCACCGAAATCATCGAGTTTACGCTTAAGCGGAGTCTTTTCAGTAATTTGTTGTGAGATTGAATGATGGATATGGCCAATAGCTGTCTTCTGGCCTGTAAATGTGACAATGGCTCGCGCACTCCCGTTCACCACTGTGGTACCCTAAATACATTTGATGAACCCCCTATTAAGTGTTGGGAATGTAAGGAGAGCGCTTACAGAGAACAGCATATTTATCATGTCTTGCTTTACTGCGCCAATATCAGGGACCACGTCGACAGACTTGCTGACGCTGACGCTTTCGCCAGTGAGGATGGCCTGGTCGATCCTGAAGCTACTGGAGGATATGGACAAGATTCTGCAATCCGCTGGAATTTTGTCACCGACTGCAACCGCAACGATGTCACCTGGAACAAGTTCAGAGGCATGAATTCGGGTCAATTGGCCAGACCTGAGGACTTTAGCCTCATCTGGGGAATATTCCTTCAAAGCCTTCACGAACATAGTTAAACAATTTGTGTACCAAGAGACCGCACAATATAACTCACGTCTATTGCTTTCTCCGCGTTTGTTTCTTGTATCACCCCAACAGTTGCATTTGCAATGAGAATGAGCAATATGACAGCAGGTTCAACAAATGCTCCAAATAAAGTGGTATCCTCAGAGTCATCTAGCAATGCTAAAACGAAGGATATTACTGCCGACGCTAGCAGGATCAATACTAGCTGGTCCTTGAATTGTTCCAGAACAAGTTCCCATAGTGGAGTCGGAGGCTCTTCGGGAAGCTCTGCACGAGTTGTTAGCTCGCAACAAAATAGGTGAACCACCTGGACTGACCATTCTTTCCATACACTTCCGCATGTTTTGCCGCGTGTTCTGCAGAGAGTCCGCGAGAAGAGTCGACGCTAAAGTGTTGTAGGACTTGCTCCGGAGTGCTAGTCCATGGATGGTTCATGACCGTAAGGAGAGGAAAGAGAGTGACAGTCGCGGGACACAGCGAGCAACTTAAATTACTTTACGCGGACCTTGACTTAGGGACACTGAGAAATTTCTTGATATGGCTGACGTGTCCGATTTGTTTGCGCAAGTTGTCGTCGAATGAATTGTCGGCTTCATAGCCTCAATGTTCAATGTTGGTGTTCGAGATTGAGGTGGTTGAGCCGCGTCAAAGGAGAGAAAACGAGGATCATGTTCAACGTTGATGATCATGAGGTCAGTATTAAATACGTATAGACAAGCACGCCATCGGACACAAAGGTGCAAACCTACTTAAGTGCACCTATTTCCGATATATCAAAAGATCTATCTATCGATGCCATGCCATATCTCTCAGAACAGTCACTGTATACTACACAATATTGGTTAACTTCATATCATTTTGTCTGCCAGCTCACCAGATGATAAGGAGTATGTATCTTGCCCTAGTCATGCCATGTCACATCCCTTGCCACCAAACACAAACACAAGCAAATACACTACAGTGACCTAATTCGCGAAGGAGGGTCGCGCCTACAACGGTCTCGCCGCTCTTCACCATCGCACCCACCAAGGCGTTCTCGTCATTGGAATTGGAGTCATGGGCAACACCGGCTCATCTTCTTCACGCGGCCACCACGACGAAACTGTAGACTACGGTCATCTCATTCCCCAGGGCGTCTACACTGGGCCCAAAGACTGGAATCATGGGATCGTCACCCAGCTCATTGTAGATCGCAAGCTTGCACCTTTCTATCGTCCTCTAGAAGATTACAATGAAAATTGGGATGATGAACAGATCATGTCAGCTAGGAGGGTGCCCCCAGAGTCTGACAGCGGTCATGACGACACTTCCCCCGCAAGGGTTGACTCACGAGATACATCGAAGCCGGTCAATCCTTCAAAGCGTCCCGGTGCATTGAAAGACCCCTCTCGTTGCCCAGAGGTCGCCATTTATAGAGGTGCTGTAGAATGCCCGATATGTTTCCTTGTGCGTTATCTCTTGCGCGTCATGAAACCACTGAATACATTGTGCCTCAGTATTACCCCCCTAACATGAACCATTCAAGATGTTGCGATCAGGCAATATGTACCGAGTGCTTTGTTCAGATAAAGAGGACCGAACCCACGGCTACTCATCTCGTATCTGAGCCCGCAGCATGCCCATATTGCGTCCAGGAGAATTTTGGTGTGATGTATACTCCCCCTTCATGGCGTGCTGGCATCGGGAGCGACGGAATGGTTCGTTTTGCTCAACAAGATTTCTCACCATGACTGATATAGCCACTGTGTTCATTGGTCATTGTTATTCATAGTCTCCACCAGTATGGACGGAAACTCCGAAAGGCCCCCAACTGAATTTACCCAGTGCAGCTCAAAAACGACGTCGCAAGAGCTTCGGTCATGATAGTCCGGATGTGGTTACGACAGGTAAGTAGCTAGTGTTCAATCATCGGGTATCCATCATGTCTTCCTGTGCGTAGATCAAATACGACCAGACTGGGAAGCTAAACTTGCCGCTGTTCGAGCGGCGGTTACTCGCCGTGCTAATCGGCGAATAATTATGCGCCAAGTTGGAGATAGGCTTATCCCAGTTGGTGTGACGAGTGGCCGTGTTCATACGCTACCGACCGATGGTCAGGACGGCGGCGAAGTGGACCCTAATGGCGGACGAAGGAGGCGACATAGAAACAATGGTCAGCAAGATATTGGCCAGTTGCTCGGTCAGATGGGCCTCGGTGGACAAGATTTGGAAGAGGTATTAGCTTTGCATTCTGAAGTCATTCAACTAATACGCCTTTCAGTTAATGGTCATGGAGGCTATGCGCCTTTCGCTTTTGGAACATGAGGAACATCAAAGGAAAGAAGAGGAGAAGCGGAAGAAGGAAGCTGCTGCTGCTGCTGCTTCAGGAGAGCAGCCTGCAGAAGGTGATGCTTCCCCTCGTCCGTCGAGTGAGGATCGGACGACTACAGTCACAGTAGGGAACGACGCTTCCCATGTCTTACAAGCCGCTCGCAGCTCGGAGTCGGGAGAGACTTTGACCGAAGCGATTCACGATAGTAGTCGGGCAACAATTCCAGTGGCAGGTCAACCACCCTCTTCATCTCAGTCACAAACACCCATTGATACCAGCGCCACCTGCAGCGATGCGGGAATATCAGTCCCAGCCCAACCGCAATGCATGACATCGGGCGCTTCATCGCCAATGGTTGGCGATGTTGCTGATTCTTCGGCATCGACAGTGCCCAATGGACTGGTCAAGCTTTCACGTCAGAATGCTTCCACACCCATTGACAACATGAAACTCTCCCCCGAATCCACAGGGACGCCTGGTGCGGCCTCCTTGTCTTCCTCCATTTTCAGCAACAACATTCCAGGACAGCCATCTTATGAGACACTTCCATCTTCGCCAGAATCATCGATGGAAGAAGAGCCATTGTTGAACACGGACTTGCCTTCAGTCAGGGCTGCCCCTGGGACTACTGATTTATGATCGCCAGTTGGATGGTAGGGGAGTCATGTTAGTGTCGCGTCATTCGTGGTTTTATAGATCCTGGTGCATCTTTTCGTGATTTCTAATGTTTGCACAAGTACTTTTGAGCCCTTCTCATTTCAGCTGTTGAATACATCGCCACTGTAGCTACATCTTTCTTCGATGATTTTAATTTTTTTTCGCCGCTCATATTATCGGTTCGCCAACGTCGCGGTTGCGTCACGTCCACGTTATGCAAAGTTGTTCTCAGTGAAAATTAAATTTTTCTTCGGAGACATCGAGTACCCGCTTGATGTCTGAATCATCTATCCGCGGGGGAACGACGGTCCGGAATGGTGAAAGGATCTTAGGCGGGTACAGTTTCCTATGTAGTTTCCTGTGCCCATATGTCCAAAAACAAACGCACATTCGGATAGTTGCCACGGTGGATCTGGAAGGCCGGTCGAGCGGTACCGCAAGCACAACATGATCGTGGGGTAGATATAAGACATGAAAAAACGCAGGCAAAACGCGGATGTAAAGGACCGGGCATACTATATGTGTATATGTGTAAAGAAAGGGTTGTCTGGACATGCGTAGGATTGCGGGAGTGTGGGAGAAACGATGCTACTGCTGATTTTGTCGGTTTGCCCAAATGGGTTTTTCTGCGTCAGGATCGCTCTAGGCCATCGAAACCAATGCGTCAGACCGCCAGAAACAATGAGTCACATTTGTGACGTTTACGAACCTGTGCGTCGATTTGGCGTTTCATGGTTTGCTCTTGTGTAAGTCTGGCAGCACGGTGTGCATCGACTTTTCGCCGCAGGTCAGGTGCCATGGCCTGTAATTAATTATGAATGAGAGGTGAACAAGGCAAAAGCGAACATATCGTAAGGTAGGTCCGAGGGCCAGGATTTGCCTCGGGAGATGTCCAGTGGAGGAAGAAAGGGTATGAACTCACGGCATATGTCTGCTCAGGAGTAGGTACGGTCGCTACAAATGAAGAACAAGGCGATGTCAATTGAAAGGGAGCAAGGCGATGTCAATTGAACGGGAACAATGCGATGTCAATTGAAAGGGAACAAGCCGAAAAGTCATCCAAACAAGTGGACGGATCAGATGGTACAGGAGGCCGGAGATGATAGAAAGAACGAACCACGCATCAAGAGGTAACCCATGCCCATCACTGTTACAACAATAACAGAGTACCGTGCATGCAGTGAAAAAGACAGTTCATTCAATATTAATTTGCGCCAGAATTCCAGTTACAGTTAGCTTTGCTGATTGTCGATTCGAGAATTGTCAGAAAGACTCACGGCCGCCTCCCAGTAATGTCATTCTGAACCATGGAAAACTCATCGTGTGCGGAAATCTTCGTCGGGAGTGATTGGGAAGTTGTCAAGTGAGGTAAGGCATACTAGTAACACGAGTCCTAGTGGGCCGGCTGCAAAGCGCGATGTTTACCACTTATTTGCAATTGTATCTCGCAAGTCGGGCGGCCGCCTATGATTGACATCTAGCCTAGGGCTGGCGCTGATTGGTTACCAACAGCGCCCAATAAAGCCGCAAATTAATATGTACTGACTGGGTAGAACCCAGGAGGGTATATCTCATTACATAGAAACGCAGTTGATAAGTATGCTCTACATAAGTCGGGTTGGTATGGAGTTGATGACAGTATGGATGGTTGAACAATAACAATGCCGAGAGAACCTTAATGCTAGAGAGGGAAAGCACGACAGCGGAAAAAAATAGCACAGTGCAGGGAATCCATGTACTCAACCGTCAACACGCAGATATGTCCGTATGGCCGTTCATCTTCCTCCGCTGGGATACGACTCCCATCATATCCGCAGTGCTTCTGCGGCTCACCAATTCAATTCGTGCCAGTTCTTCCTCCCACGCAAGCATTTCCACTTGTCCGACCTTCTCCAATAATAAGCTATCTGCTCCTTCCGAGCTCACGCGTGTACTGAAAGCGCCACGAGTAACGCGCCCAGTGGTCGTAGTTCCGGGGCGTATAGGGACGGCGGCTCGACTGTTATGACTGTGAAGAAGTTCATATCCTCGCGAATCGTACGGATGAGGCTTGTCCCGAGGGCCAGCAGAAGTGTGGGGTCTACGCGTAGACTTTATCTTGTAGGTCTTGCTTCCGGGATGTGGAGACGATGCAGAAGAAAAATTATGGGTATGCCCAAGCGATTCTTCAAGCTCATGATTGCCTTCAGGTGTGATGGATGACGTTGCCGGGGCTTCGGCAACTGAGGATAAACGAGGGCTACGATGTGGTGACGGTAGTTGAATATCTGGACGATCTCGCTTTGATCGTTTAGGGGATCTAGATTTAGACCGGCCAGCGGGATAGCGCGAAAGAGCCAATTGACGTTGAGTCTCATTAGTCAAGACTACAATTACTTCTTGATCGTCGAGCTCGACCGTTTCAGCGCTGGAATTCGGAGAGGAGACAATCAACTGAAGCACATGATTAGCTAAATAGCAAGGGAATCCATGCAATGTACCTTGACGCGAATAAAAAACCTGACAGATGCCATGCCAGTCTGAAGTGTTTCTCCAACCGCCCAGCGGCTACTCGGCCTGGTATCAGGCCAAGAAAAATTGAGTGTCTGGCGCCAGGTTCCAGTAGAATCATGATTGAAGGGATGGGAAGATTCAAGATGCGCAAAAATGTGAGTGGTTGTCCGTTCGCTTGCGTTATTCAGGGGCGAGACATTAGGCCCGGGTGATTGATGGTGCGGCAGAAGAGGTCGGGCATCGTTGTCCGACATCACGGATGACGATGAGGAAAGGCAGTGTAGATCATTGGAAGATGACTCTGCTGAGGTGATATCGCCGGAGTTCATTGCGACGAAGTGACGACCATGAGGATGTGATTCTTGATTTGTCATGGAATATGAGTACGAAGACGATATCGGTGCGGACGACGTTGAAGGACCAGAAGGAGACGATATTGGGTGCTCGGAGAATTGTATCCTTCTTTCAACGACGGCAGTAGCAGTGCGAACGGATACAGCCGGATCGAGTGGTTGCACAGTGACTTGCAGAGAAACAATATCGAGGGGGCCAACGGGTTTAGTGGGTAATGAAATACGGTAACGGAGTGAAGGTCCTCTGGACTTGGTGCTCAAAGAGGAGAGATAGGACGTTGGAGTTACTGGAGAGGGAGGAGATATCATCCCAGGTAGGTCATGGCGGATCAAATGGAGATCGTAATGTTTGAACAAGCGAGAACCGACGGCAGGAATGGGAGCGTGATTAAGCACTGTACTGGGTAAGACACGAGTCGTATAACTAAATGTCTTAAACCACATACCAGCTTCGATCCGCCAACATATTCGATACTCTTGGAAGTAAAGAGCTGAGCTGGGTCCGGTGGTATGTGATGGCATAGTAAGTCGGAATGGGTATTCTAAGTTTCCGATGTCTGCCCAGTCTTGGCCTTCTGGTTTCCTCCATAACGTGACAGAGGTTTCTGCCAAAATATTTGATTGAGTAGTTCCAAAGCGGCCTTGTCGAAACTCGTAGCACCGAACGAACACGGTGATATCTTTGGCAGGGAGAAGTTTACCATCCTGCTCGATTTCAGTTCTGACCACTGAATAGACATAGATCAGAGCATGGTATCAGTCGAGATCATAATATACGAACTTCCTTCAAACTTGAGGGGTGTCAATCCAAGGTAGCCACTGGAGGGGAAGAAGCGAACACCGTGATTGCCTTTCGGGGAGACGAGAGTAAGCTTCACCATGATGAGGGAAGTCGGGGAGAGATGGAGGAAATAAACGAGGACGACAACGTTGACAGCGAGCGAAAGAAAGAAAGATAACAAGAGTGAAAGAAAAGTGTGATGGAGAAGGAAAGACGCCCAGAAGCCCAACCACGATAAATAACTGGCACCAAGTGACTAGAATAAATTCATGACAGCCAGCGAAGAAGCAAGAAAGCCATCACGACACTCCCATCTCCCGATTTCCGATCTGGATCTCGGCCTTCCCGGGACTCTACCGGATAAAGTACTGTCATAGTCACTGTAACACCGGCTACTGTCACGCCAGTTGGCTTCGTCGCCTCAGCACTGGTACTCTCACCCAGCACGTCCAAGACGTTGGTTGAACTGCTACAACCATGCCTTCGTCGTTATATATCCCCATTCTCCTCGCGGGTATGATCCTCACGGTCTGTATTCTGTTCTTTAATCTTACACCAGCTCATCCTTCTTATTAGGGCTCCAGCAACTCGTTATGGAGCAAATGGCAGGCATGTTCAGCCTCACCTTTAGAAAGATATCATCATTCACAATACGTGTAGGACATGCAATGTGTGGAGAATTGTAGTGACCCAGACCCATCAAACCACGTTCTCTATGAGCAGCCTGTGTGGCAAACTCTCCAGATGTTCCGTCCGTGGATTTCATGTCTATCCCACGTTTTGTATCGCTAACGCTAACTATCCGCGCTAGTCGGCGAAATGCTTTGTCAGTACTATTATTCCACGTCCTACCCGATAGGCAGTTTGCCATAAATCTCACATTTACATCTTAGGCTTCCTTCCTGTCGCTTACACGTGGCTTCGTGCACGCCAGCGAACTGCACCCGTGTTTCTTCCTTCCGATTTGGAAGAAGACGTCCATCCATCCACCAAACTTGAGGAGCATTCTCAGGAGCTTCGAGGGTGGAAGATTCTTCTTTTATGGTTTCCCGCTGCTTGCGATCTTACCGGTACCACGGTTCGTCCCTCTTGTTCTGTCCTTCCCCTTTCCCTTGCGATCCATTTGTTATAGCCTCATTGCATTTGTGCTGACCACAAATTCCATTCATTCGTAATGGATGAATCAACAGCTCATGAATGTCGGCCTTCTTTATACGCCGGTTTCAATTTATCAGATGACGCGTGGCGCTCTCGTTCTTTTCGTGAGCATCCTTAGTGTCACCTTCTTACACCGTCGTTTATGGCTATATCAGTATGTCCTCTTTGCTGGTTCTTTCGTCGGTCAAAACGTTGAATGGTTCATAGATGGGTCTCTCTTTTGACCGTCATGGCCGGTGTTTCTTTGGTAGGATACAGCGGTTCCCTTATCAAAGATGCCGTGGTCTCCGCTTTGTCTTCGTTTCTCTCCGATACCGACCCTTCAATGCCGGAGCCCGTAGGAGAGCCGGAAGTCACGAAGGTTCTCGTTGGTAAGACATGCTGTCACTTCATACAGGAGTTTATATTAACCGTACATAGGCGTCTTCTTCATTCTTTTCGCTCAAGTGTTGTAAGCGTTGAGTCATCCCTTATCAGTGACTGCGAATAACTGGCATCTAGTACGGCAACACAGTTCGTTGTGGAAGAGAAGATTATGGCTCGATACTCCGTGGCACCTTTGGTTGCTGTTGGTTACGAAGGCTTATTCGGTGCCCTTACTATTATCTTGTGCATGCCCATTCTGGCTATGCCGTCAATCGCTTCTAGCTCGCCTTTCTTTGACCTTCCTAGGGGCTGGTACCAAATGGTGAACACGCCAAGCGTGTTTGGTTCAGGAATAGTCATCGCCATTAGTATCTCGCTGTTTAATTACTTCGGCTTGAGCGTCACCAGGCATGTAAATGCCACGGCTAGGAGCTTGACCGACACCTGCAGAACGCTCGCGATCTGGCTAGTCAGTCTTGGACTAGGCTGGGAAAAGCTTCTTTTCCCCATTTCGTTGTTGCAAGTGCTAGGATTCTCGTTCTTAGTGTAAGTAACTTCTCTCTGCAATCGGTTTACGTGATATTCACAAGCCTTTCACATTAAACACAGGTATGGCACGGTATGTTTCCACTGCCTTTCTGATGGTAGAGTTCGTTCAATTTGGTCTTCTAGTTCCTTTTCAATGGTTTGGTCAACCCTCCGCTTTTCCTCCGCCCGCCCTCAGTTCTAGAGGAGAGAGCAGGTGGAGATGCAGAAGAAGGAGAGGCTCTACTTGCATCTCAGCATCTGGACGATACTGCCGCTCTGCCCGTCGACCTTGGTCAAAGTGGTTATGACGTTTTGCCGAAAGACGTCAGAGTTCACGCACAAGGTGTCTCGAGAGAAGATTGAGAATTCGTTTAGACGATACTTGCACATACATGTGGATTAGTCTATGGACATGTACTTACCGATAAACGTTGCACGATTCATGCACACCGCCGTTCATTCAAAACACCGTTCAGGGTGCCGCATGTTGCACTTTTGAACAAAGACTTGATCATGAGGCCAGCAGTCGCTGGCGATTGATTTCATGCGAAGAACGGGCGGCGACTTTCGGCAATCTGCACAATCTATTCCTTCTATATGTATCACGAGGATCTGCGGAGTGGATGTTGTACACTGGATATGGGTAGGGCTTCGAGAGTTTCGCTGTGGAACAGACATTGACATGAGGCAGTATAATCTGTAGATTACAGGCGGGAACAGAAAAGCGCACCGCTTGATGTCGACACTTGCCGCTTTCGAAATCGCGGCAACCTTCATTATGTACAACTTATATTAATATAATACTTCTCAGGCTGAAAGGAGGCATTCCTACAACATATGCATACTGCGCATTAAGTGACGCTGGGGAGCCCCAGAACCCCCATGCGGAGGGGGCTTCTTGAGTCGCCAAACTTTAAGCTGTTCGCGATAGAGCCATACTTAGGACTAGCTACTTGTACGCAAGCTTAATAATGTTATTCAGGGCTCTGTGTTTCATGAGGCCGGGGAAGATAAAAATCGCGCTGATTGAAGTGCATAAGCTTTTCCCCATTTTTCTAGTGGTAACTTTGTTTGAACCGAAGAGCTGCCGTCAATCCTCCACTGAATTAGAATTGGAGGGGGAATGAGTGATTCAATCTCAGCGGCGAAAATCGCGCCAAAAGAGTATGCAGAGCTAACCTTAGCTGCTAAAGTCTTTTGAGCGACAAGTCCGGACTTCGGAATTGGAAGCACACTGCGGCAAATGTTGCATGGAGCTTGTACTTAAGTACATGCTCTTCACAGATCGAGCGCCATTTGTCGGCATGAAACAGCGCGGACGCGATTTGGCTCCGCGGAAGTAAGAATTCGTTCTAACATTATGGAGAAAATGCAGGATAGCGTGCCACGACTTGTGGAACGGGGATAATATATTTTCACAGAAGACTGTCATTCAGAGGACTCGTCATCGCTGTCACTAGTGGTTGCGCCCACTAGACGGGTCGCAGCTTCTAAATCCTCGAGGTTCCAGCCGATCGTCGCTTTCGTAATGGTCAAGGAGTTCAATCGCTGTGAAATATGCAACAATGTCTCATCGCTACAAAGGGAGGATGTTAATACCGTGGAGCTGGGACATTGATAAAATGCCGCACCTAGTGGATGCTTGGATCCAGACACAGAAGTCGTCCACCCAGATCTTGCTATACACGTAATATACTTCATGATAGTCCAGAATACGTTTCATCTCCAGTAGGAAACGTGTGACCATTCTTTTGCCCTTAGCCAAAACGGTTGCTACATCCTTCCGACAAGCATCGGCCATTGCGAAGGACCGATATAAAGGGAACGCAAGGGAACGCCGATAAGATGGCATCAAGGCCGAAGCAAGGTCATCATCAGTGAACTCTGACGTGGGGATAGACTGAGGAACGTTTTCTGCAGTGATATATGGAGGGGGGTCCAGTGCTGAGAACGCAGGTACGAGTGAGCAAATTGTCCAGGCGCTTTCGGGAGTGGGGTCGTGTTGTGTCGTGCGCCTATCATATGCGTATGCGAATAATAGTGTCAACAGCGTGAGATATAGATTGCGCTGCTGCGATTGAGTCGGTAAGTCTGTAACAGTGATCCACAAGGTCAAGATGTTATCAGAAACGGGGGAAACCGCTCACATTCTTTGCGAGGTAAGTTGAGCATCGTCATATTCTCGCTCTCTGTGAATATATACTCCGCGCCATCTACGAGCTCTGGATCTTCCCAGACAAGAAGTTCTTGGATGTACTCATCGTCTACGTAGTCCGCCCTGCAGGAAGAGGTTAAGTGAGTGACCGAAGTGATGTGTTATTTTTGGATCCTACATATAATGCTCCTCGTCCCATTTAATCTCCTCGTGTTTCAACCTTTTCGCTAGTCGTTCGTCAGGTAAGCAAGTTTCAGCCTCGTTCCCAAGCTCATTGACATCATTCTCTGTGTGAGCAATGTGGGTAAAGTACCCTGTGTACATATCCAAGAATCCATAGTATCTCTTCGTCGATAGTTGTAATGGAGAAGGGGATTCTGCCACAGTCTGAGGAAACTGCCAGTCATTTTCAGCAGCTGGGATTTGGTTGAGGAGTTCGTTGAAGTATGAAAGACATCGTATGCACCTTCCAAGAATTCCCGCTGTTCGAGGGAGATCGCGCCAAACGAATCAACTAGTTCTTCTGACTCGTCATGTAGGGAAGTCTCGGACGCAATGACTTCGATAGCAGGGTGTCCTGAGACTTCAACATTACGAGGAGCTAGTAGTTTTGCTAATAAGTCCAAGTCAGGGAATTCTTGTCCCTTCGCCTCCTTGGTCAGTGTAACCGTTAGATATCCACTGCTCGGATCATAAGTCGCGGATGATTGATCGTCCTCCAGGACCGCATGGGGAAAGTTGATGCGAAGGAAATATGGGTTGAGATGAACGGTCAACAAAGTCCCGTCAACGTTGATTTCCGCATCAGAAGCCTACTTCGAGGATATTGTTGGTCAGGTGGGTGGGTAAAAAGTTGACTTGCCATGCGGACGCACCCGTACCGATGGGCAGTAAATCGATACTGCCACTGATTCAGGAGTTTGTGCACAGGAGAACCGGGGAGTTAACATCGTTTGCCGTGCAGGCGGCTAATTCTCGGATTACAATGTTGTACTTAAAGTGTTGTCCGGAGGAGTCGTGTGATGAAACCAAAACAAGTTTCATGATGATGATAATCTTGTATCCGGATGGAGTCTAGTAATCTACCGTACCTGTACTCCGTGGCCTACATATACTCGACCGTGCCAGCAGTGGATGTTCCACGTATCACATCAAGAACAAAATGGACCCTCAAGTACTATTATTTTCCACTTCGCGAACTTGGATGCTAATAGGTTTATTTTGCAGAAATGTACAGCGTATCCATCGCTGGCGACTGTGGAACAGCTCATTGTTCGCGAGAAGCGAGGCAACTGCGTCCCAATATTTATTCAGCTTCCTGCGGATCTCATTACACCATGCATGGCATATCTTCGTATAGCCAAAGACTCCAAGTACAGTTTCCTGCTGGAGTCAGTCATTGCAGGCGAGAACATTGCTAGATACAGTTTCGTTGGTGCAGGTTAGCTCATCACTTGCCTGCTTGCTTTTGATGTTATTGACACACGCTAGACCCACTGAAGGTCATTAAAACTGGACCGAACGAGGAGATCCAGGGAGACCCGTTGATTGCTCTTCAACGAGAGCTTTCCGTTCACCAATATGTGAAAATACCAGAAATTCCAACTTTCACTGGAGGCGCAATCGGATACGTGGCTTATGACTGTATACAGCACTTCGAGCCCAAGACCGCGCGCGATCTCCGCGATCCTTTGTCGATCCCGGAGTCGTTGTTTATGCTTTGCGATACCCTCCTCATATATGACCACCTATTCCAGTCGATCAAGATAGTCTCCCACGTCTTCTATCCGAAAGACGCCGGTACCACGAACCTTCCATTCGTATATCAAACTGCAGAGGCAAAAATACGACGGCTGGCAAAAGTACTTTTCAGTCAAACAATCCCAGAAGTACCTCAGCCTCCAATTATCCTCGGGAACGAAGCCGTGTCCAACGTAGGCAAGGAGGGCTATGAGGCATTTGTAACCAAGCTGAAGGAACACATTATCGCTGGCGATATTATACAAGCAGTTCCGTCTCAATGCCTTGCCCGCCCGACGAATTTACACCCTTTTAATGCGTACAGACATCTTCGTCAGGTCAACCCTAGCCCCTACATGTTTTATTTGGATTGTGGAGAGGTGCAAATAGTCGGCGCGAGCCCGGAGACTCTATGTAAAGTGGAAGGAAACAAGGTCTATAACCATGCCATTGCTGGAACGGTGATACGAGGCAAGACTCCGGAAGGTTGGTCTCATCAGAATCCGAACGGGGCGGGCTATGTTGACATCTCTTCCAGAGGATAAGAAACTTGGCGAACAGCTCGCTGCATCTGAAAAAGACCGAGCAGAACACATTATGCTTGTCGATCTAGCCAGAAACGACGTAAATCGCGTATGCAAGCCAGAGACTGTGAAAGTCGATCACCTTATGTCGGTTGAGAAATTCAGTCACGTCATTCATCTGACGTCTCAAATTTCGGGGATGCTGAGGAAAGGTTTGACGAGGTATTCATTTAATGCTTGATTTTTTCCGCAATTATAACAGTTGTTATCAGGTTCGATGCTTTCCGCTCTATATTCCCCGCGGGCACTGTATCGGGGGCTCCCAAGGTCAAAGCCATCGAAATAGTTTCCGGACTAGAAGGTGAACGAAGGGGAATCTATGCCGGTGCGGTCGGACGTTTCGACTTCGCAGATGATGAAATGGACACGTGCATCGCTATTCGTATGATGATATTCAAAGACGGGGTTGCCTACTTGCAGGCAGGAGGTGGTATCGTTTTCGACAGTGTAGAAGAAGACGAATACACGGAGACTATCAACAAGCTCGGGGGTAATCTAAGAGCACTGGCTGATGCAGAAAGTAAGTCTGTTACTCGCGTATGGCGTTGCGATTACTGAAGGAGGACGCAGAATACTGGAGTGAGGTTCAAGCTTCATAGTAAAAAGTGGTAGATAGCACGTAGTAACACTATTCTGTATCAGCAACATATCGCGTAGAGCCTCGTTCTTGAGCACGCTTGTATTGAGATTGTCGTAGTTCCTTGCTGCGTTCTTTATTCTCTCGCAAAACCCTCCCATCTCTTCCTGCTATGCTGAGAACACCTGTGATCAACTCTGCTGTTCGAGGACTCTCGTCATTCGCAGGGATGGGATACATGACAACACGAGGATCGACATTCGAGTCGACAATGCCAATGGTGGGAATATGCTGTATTGCACACTCGCGGATGGCGTGGGCGTTTGCCATGGGGTTTAGGAAAACGACGAGATCGGGTGTGACGCGCTGCTCCTTTGCAACGTCACGCCCAAACAGCTGCAATTTGTTGGTGAGCGTGCCAGGGAGCCATCTTTCCCCGACATGGAAAGCTTGCGGTCCAATCCTCTCTGCTGCTTTACGCACGACAGCACGCAGATCTAGACGAGTGCCTACGAAGACAACCGTGCCATCCCTTTCAACAATCGCGCGCATGACGCTCGCCGCCCTCCGCAGGAGCGGTAGTGTTGAGTCGAGGTCAATTATGGTGATACCGGCGCGAACACCGTACGCGTAGGGCATAAAATTTGGGTTGAGTAATGCTTTAGCATGTCCAAAATGGGCGCCAGCGGCGATGAGAGCAGACAATGTTGCTTCAGACGGTGCTAGAGGTCGATGCAATTGGTGATGAGGTTGGAAGGTGTTATCTCGCGTCAAGGTCGAACCATGCTCGCTGAAAAGATCAACTGTTACAAGATGGTAAGCAAAGTTTGCGTCGTACTTGAAGAAAATCACGCACCGAGCATTTTGAAACGTACCCGCCGGTCTTGCAATAACTGCCAATCATCTGGTGACTGCAGGGGAAACGGTTCGTCACTGGTTGTGAACACATTTCGTCTGTGTTGTAGAACTAAAGGCCGACTTTTCCATAGGCATCTGGTGGCAGAAAGCCATGGCCTTAGACCTGCTTTGGTGGCCATCTCGAAGAACGAGCGTAGCGGTGGCGGTGCAAAATTTGGCTACATGGTTTGCTTACTTCAGCTGTGCGATCGATTTTTTTTGATTGCTCTTTCTGCCCTTCACCACCATCCGGCCCATCTTTCTCCTTACTTCTCCTTCTCCTTAAAAAATGGAATCCTTCGAAGGCGCCATTGGCATCGATCTCGGTACCACCTACTCGTAAGTACCACATCTAGTCATCGTAATCATATTGACCTGGCATCTTAGTTGTGTGGGTGTATGGCAAAATGATCGAGTTGAAATCATTGCCAACGATCGTGAGTGTCTGTACTGCGACAAGGTCATGCATGTATCTGATTGTTTTCCGCAGAGGGAAACCGGACAACTCCATCATATGTCGCATTCTCATCGGATGAGCGTCTAATCGGTGATGCCGCAAAAAACCAGGCTGCCATGAACCCTCGCAATACGGTCTTTGATGCTAAACGTCTTATCGGTCGTCGTTATGAGTGAGTATATCATGGCATATCCTTCAATACCCTTCATAACATGAAATATTTAGTGATCCCGACGTTAAGAAGGTTAGTATTGATTATCTGTCACCAAATGAAATACTGAAGTTTCACTCCAGGACATGACTCACTGGCCCTTCGAAGTCGTAGAGAAGGATGGTTCTCCTCTGATCAAGGTCACCTACCTTGGCGAGGATAAACTTTTTAGCCCTCAGGAAATTTCATCAATGGTCCTCCTGAAAATGAAAGAAATCTCAGAGGCAAAACTCGGGAAGACTGTCGCCAAGGCAGTTGTCACGTGAGTTTTCATTTTTGTACACATGCAAAATCCATTCGAACGCGAATGAACAGTGTACCCGCCTACTTCAACGATTCGCAACGTCTGGCAACCAAGGATGCTGGTGCCATCGCTGGCCTTGACGTCCTCCGTATCATCAACGAGCCCACTGCCGCTGCCATTGCATATGGTTTGGATCGTCAGTCGAAAGCGGAGAAGAACGTTTTGATCTTCGATCTCGGTGGAGGAACCTTCGATGTTTCATTGCTCAACATCAGTGGTGGTGTCTTCGCAGTGAAGGCCACTGCAGGTGACACTCACTTGGGTGGTGAAGATTTCGACAACACCCTCCTGGACCACTTCAAGAATGAGTTCAAGTTGAAGAAGAAGCACGATATCTCCGAGGACCCTCGTGCTCTCAGACGGCTCAGGAGTGCTTGCGAGCGTGCCAAGCGCACCCTCTCGAGTGTCACCCAAACCACTGTTGAGGTAGACTCACTTTACAAGGTTAGTATATTCCGCTTGAACCCTGGAGCTAAATGTTATCTGATGATGATCACCTAGGGTGAGGACTTCTTCGCCACTATCACCCGTGCTCGTTTCGAGGACATCAACTCTGAGATGTTCAAGTCCACGATCCAGCCAGTCGAAAAGGTGCTCAAGGATGCCAAGATGCCCCGCGACAAGGTCGATGACATCGTCCTCGTTGGTGGATCAACTCGTATTCCCAAGATCCAATCCCTGGTCTCGGAGTACTTCGGTGGACGCCAGCTGAACAAGTCGATCAACCCTGATGAGGCTGTTGCCTATGGTGCCGCTGTCCAGGCAGCTGTTCTCACTGGCCAAACCTCAGAAAAGACTCAGGACCTCCTTCTCCTCGACGTGGCTCCTCTTTCCCTTGGTGTTGCTATGCAGGGTGATGTCTTTGGTGTTGTCGTTCCTCGTAACACTCCCATTCCCACCAACAAGTCGCGGACATTCACGACCGTTGAGGACAACCAGACGACTGTCACCTTCCCTGTGTAAGGAGCGCATTCATGTGTATCTTAACGTTGCACTAACGTCTTGACCTTCAGGTACGAGGGTGAACGCACTCAGTGCCGTGATAACCGTCTGCTTGGCGAGTTCGAGCTGACTGGTATTCCCCCCATGCCTCGTGGACAGGCAGAACTTGTTACCACCTTCGAGGTTGATGCCAACGGTCTCCTCAAGGTCTCTGCACAAGACCGTGCATCTGGCCGCAAAGCATCTATCAGTCAGTTACTGTCATGAATATTCTTTCTGCGACTGACTCTGTCATACAGGCATTACCAACTCCGTTGGTCGTCTGTCGTCGGCCGAGATCGACCAGATGATCAAGGACGCTGAGCAATTCAAGCAGGCTGACAAGGAGTTCTCTTCACGTCATGAGGCCAGGTCTGACCTCGAGGCTTATATCCACCAGGTGGAGGGCACTATCTCCTCGCCTGAGATCGGTATGAACCTCAAGCGTGGTCAGAGGGCCGAGATTGAGGCTGCCCTTACCCGTGCACACGAGGTGCTCGAAATCGAGACATCGACAGCAGATGAGTTGAGGAGGGCACAGCTTTCCATTAAGCGGGAACTCCAGAAGGCAACCCCTGGTACTGGCCGACGGCAATGATTTCCTTAATGCAAAAATAGAGCAGCGATAGTAGTATGTCCGTGATGCATGATGTTATGCCTGTTATTCTTGCTATTTTGCATACCAAAAGGTGGCGTTGTTATTAGCAATGTATTTCCCCACCGGTTCTCTCAACTTTTTGCAGTGAAATACCTGTCTGTTATGGGGTTGCGCGACCAACATTATGAGGTATATAGCCAGAACATTATGGTGCTGTAATCGCTTTATGTATACGAAGTCCAACATCGAGTACCCATAGTTCCTCATCAGCTCCATCACACAGAGCTTTATCGGCTTCTGCGAACGCAAGAGCGCTCAATGCTTTCTGTCGTGCAGGCAGTGTCGGGTGCAGAACGATAGTGTCATGAAGCTACAACGATGTCAGACAAGTGGGCCGCTTTGATTGGTAACTAACCTGTGAGAGTATTTGTGACGCTGAGTATCCCTGTCGCATTATCTCCTTGACCTTCTTTTGAACGGAATGGAAGCCCTTCAGCTTTCCATTTGCGGGCAAGTCATCCATGTCCATGTCCTCATCGACCGGCACGCCGAGGGTCCTTGCAAAATCGTTTACCACAGCAGTTGGCACAACGCCTGCTATCTCTTGGATGTCCTGAGGCGTTATTGGTACTGGAGGATTGGTGGAGGAAGATAACCGAGATGCAGATTGTAGATATGTGATGGATCGACGGAGGTCACCGCCTGATGTCTCGATGAGGGTTGAAATAACCTCAGGGCTAACATCGATACTTTCTTCACGCGCGATGTGGGACAGTCGGGATGAAGTAGATGCCGAGTCCAGAGGAGTAAAACGGAACTTAGAACACCGAGATGCGAGAGGTTCGATGATTCTTGTAGCAGTCAGTGGCTGAAAGGAGAACATGAGCAATCTCACCTTGTAACATAATTGCATACGAGGCAGAAACGAGTTATCCGGGCGTAGGTTTCCATTATCCGCCGTAGCGCACCTTGCGCATCTTGTGTCATGGAGTCTGCTTCGTCAAGAATGATAATCTTGTATGGCGGACAGGGGTAGACGTTCCCATCGGATGCTACTGCCTGTGCTCGGGGAGTTTGGCGGGCGAAAGATTTGATTTTCTCTCTGACAATGGCGATGCCTCTCTCATCTGAGGCATTCAGCTCTAGGACTCGGTTTCGAAAATTATCGGGTCTGGGAGAGGAGTGAGTGTGCGCGAGTCGTCAAACTGTGATCGGTCGTACCCGAAGAGTTGCCTGGCTAGCGCAAGAATAGTGGATGTTTTACCAGTTCCTGGGGGTCCATAAAACAGCATGTGAGGGAGCTACATAGTATTAGGGCGAACCCGCGCCATAAGTGGGAGAGGCTTGCATACGTTTGTAGAAACCAGAGTTTTCTGCAGTACTGCGATTGTATGCTCTTGTGCTGAAATGTCATCCATGGTCTTTGGTCGACTGCATGCGATGAGAAGACTTCCTACGTGGTAAAGGGAGCAAACTTACTATTTTTCTACCCATGGTTGGTGCGCTGGGTCTACAGAATGTTTCACAGTTGCTGTAGTTGACTTTGCTTGAAAAAATGACATTTTGAGGTTCTTTAGAAAGGGCTGAAGCCACACTGATGGACACGGAGTGACGGAATGAACGCGTCGCAAACGCGTGACTGTCACGTCACGAGCACGTCGGTCCAAGTGTGATGATTTGTTTCCCACGTCCACAGCACATCCCGGACGCGACACACGACGCGTTTTTTGATTCAAACTTTTCGCACTTCTAATCGGTGTTCTGCACGGATGGCAGATTCAGTGAACAAAGGTATGTATCTAGGACAAACCAATTTATTTCTAGCTAATCCGCCCTCAGACTCTTCCAATGCATCGACATCCGCTAGTGAGCAAATTCCACCCGCGCTCCACCCAGAATTCACCCCGATGCGCCTTTTTTTCGCGTAGCAGCCAAAAAGCCCCTTGCTGAATTGAAAAACGGCAAAGTCATCTTCAAGCAAAAGCCCATATCATTTGAGAAGTCATCTGAAGCGATGCAAGGTCTGACCCTCCTTCCGTCTTCCGAGTGTCGTCCAACCAAAATCCCCATTTCACAGAAATTGTCAAGTTCCGCGAGATGATCGAGCAACGAATCGAAAGGCAGGACCCCCCACTTACTGCTATTCCAGACGAGTACAGATCTCTGATAGTGAAGCTTGCACAAGAGAGGTTGGCCTCTAAGCTCGTTATCCATGTAGACCGTTGCTGACTTCTATATCTAAAGTGATAAGGGAGTCGCTCCGCTTGCGAAGCATATCCGCTCGGAAATTCTACCATCTTTCGATGAGGAGGACAACTCTCGCCGTGAACGCATAACAGCTGCCTTGCCTCTTCCTGTGGTGGAGCACGCCATTCAGTCGCTCATGGTCAGGACAAATTATGGATTGGATGGGCCCTTGGGATACAAACTCCCCTCTATTGTGTGCGTCTGGCGATGGGAGGTCCGAGATGCATATCGGGATTGGTTACCGAGGTCTGCCAAGGAGAAAGCCGAGACCAGGATAGCTGAACGTATACAGGTGTGTATTAGCCCGAATTCGGATTTCTCCTACCATACCTCTTTCAGGCCAAGGCAGACCTTCGCACAGTATTTGAAAGTCTACAGCAGGATGAACGGGATGCTATTCTTCACCCGAAAGGAACCAATAAGCTCCCTCCTAAGGACACGAACAAGCCCGGTCCATCAAGTAATGCAACCGCCGGACTGACTGATGGAGCAGAACGCAAGGGCTCGCCCTCCCTGCGGGATCCGGGTGTGATTACCGATGAACCTGAAAACGTCGATGTATGCCCCTCTCTCCCTCACCTATGTCACTGCTTCATTAATAAACTCGGGTAGTCAGAGAATGCAACTCCAAAAGGTCGACAAAGGAAATCTGCAGATCTCGAGAAGGCCGCAAAGGTACGCTAGTCCTATTTAGTAACACTTGTTGGCTGAGGCTATGAACACAGGTTAAAGAGAAGGAAGAGAAGAGAGCCGCCAGGGAAGAGAGGGAGAAAAAACAGAAAGAGACACAAGACAAGTCCCGGTCTATTATGGCTAATTTCTTCGGCAAGGCGAAGGCCCTTCCACGTCAATCACCCTCAAAAGTTGGAAACCCTGCCTGCGGAACCTCAAGTAGCGAATCAGAATTCCAGAAGACTTTTAAACCATTTGTCCTTAAGAAAGGCGCAGAAATTGCTCCGGTCAATTGGTTCTTAAAGTCTAGACAAAGGCCTTCGGGCAAGCAGAGATCAGGTTTCAGCCATGCAGACGCTATCGTCATTGACGCATGCCAAACGGAAGCCGCTGATGTCTCCGTAGATATCACATCAGCATTCAATTTTGCTGAAGCTAATGCGCCGGGTACGTGCAATGAGGTACTCCGGTTCATGTCACTAATGTTATTCACAGAGCGTCTCGAGGATATTGTGCGATCGCTGCGACCCCTTCGACGACTCACGCAGCCCCGTGACAGATCAAAATCCTCCTTCAAATGCTTCAGCGCACGTAATGCGAGAGACATATTTGCACAGCTCAACGACGC
>PVYE01000559.1:17639-34185 GCA_002995055.1 Rhizopogon rudus | reverse complement strand
CTCAAAACAGATGTACTGTCATCATATTTGCAAAGCGCTGTAAATGGGCCCCGGCGATCACAAAACACCACGCTGCCTCTGCTATTCAAGTTAATGCCTGCAGCCTTGCGGCCAACCCCTCTAAAAACGCAATCCCATCTTTGGTGATAGTCCTGCCACTACTCCTGTTCGTCACAGCACCAAAATCTGCCACGAGATTTGCGAGCACTCGATTGCTCGACGCAGTCCCCACTTCTCGCCGTAGCCTCGCAACCACACTCAATTTCATGTATGCAAGTTGGGGCGCCCCATTATCCTCTTGATTCGCACTTGGCCGCGAAGTCCGAAGCGGCTGCACCAAGATCGACGGGTCGGCGAGCTGCTTGTATAACGCATCCAAGAAGGCGAATCCTTCTTTGGTCAGTGTCTTTGAGCCCAACTGCAAGAATTGTGCGAACTCCCGCACAGCGACTGCAAGAGCAGCATTGTCTCTTGCGCCAAGCACAGAATATCTAAGTCTCTGCAGTTGACTGGCTTTCTTGGTTCGCACGGGAGTACGGGGTGGAAGGGGGGTCTGGGCATTTGGTGTCCGTCTACTGTCATCGGAGCCGTCGCTGACGGATGTGATTTCAAAAGGCTTTTTGGCGACTTTGTCCGTTCGCGCAATGCCAGGAACATTAGTTTGATCCCTAAGGATTGGTCGAGGCGGGTCGAGTTGAAGTTTTGCCAACTCATGCAGGACGTTCTCCATCTCCGCCGAATCAATCGCAGGCCGTGGTGGAGCAGGCCGTACGACTTGAGGTTGGACCTGGAAAATATGAGCGACACAGATTCTGGGCGTACTGACAAATGCTTTACCTTGGGAGCTGGCGGTGGTGGCCAGATAAAGCGCTCTATATCAGTGAAGCCGTTGTCAAGCGCGAGCGCCTCGAACTCATCCTTCCATTGGTCGTAGTCAGGACAGTCGCCAAACTTCAGCCGTCTACAATACCGCAGGAATTCTTCAAATTCAGAGGGCATTCCCTTGCACAGCTCTTCAGGGCGAGAGTACAGTTTCGCGCGCTTGATGCGATCATGCGCCCCGTCTGTCTTCGGAACCCCATTCCGCGTCCATGATAGTCCTCCAGGTGTAAGAAGATGTATGAACATCAGCGCGGCAGCCTCAAGATCGTCCCGCCGAGACGGCACTGCGACAGTTTCATGGGCAGCCGCAACGTATAAAGAAACCTAGGATACTGACCCTTGCCTTTACAATGCACATTGACGGATGTAAACCAATAGTTGCCCAAGAAATCTCTCTTCTTCTTTGAATCTAGGATATGTCGTCGCGTATGCGGATCGATATAGCACTTGGAGAACCCGAAGTCGATCATATAGATAGTTTCGTGCTTGGGTGTTAATCCAATGGCACAGTTCCCAAGCTGTATATCACGATGCAACACTTCACGATTGTGCATGATCTGCAAGCGTGTGATCTGTGCATTTGATCGATGTAAATGTTATTGTGTTGCATGTGAAGCTAGCCAACTAAACGCACCACTTGGATCGCAATGGAACATACGCTGCGGAGATCCATGACCTGGTGGCCACACTGCAAATGTTGGCGGTAGATGCTCTCCAGACTCTTCCCAAGGAGACTTATAACCAGATAGTGCCATTTTCCATGGATACCATTCGCCCACAATCTTGGCATGCCCTCTCCTCCTTGAAGTAGAGGATAGATGGCTTGCTCATAGCGATTCGTTGGACACTCATGATCGACATCTTGTACTTTGAGTGCAACGTAGGTGCCATCATAGACATTGTACGCCTTGAAGATAGAGCCTGTGGATGTGATAACCAGGTGTGAATAATATTGTTCGATTGGCTCACTACATACCTGAATAACCTGATCCAAGGCGCTCCTGCAGCCAGTAATTGCCTAGTCGGCGAGGGATAGTTTCCGAGTTATGTGCCATTACTTATGCGGTCTGACCACTGGTCCTAAGTTACAGATGAGCTGTTGGTAGTGTGATGGGAGTGACCAACAGTAAATGGTGGGCAGACGATGCCTCTGTTGAGAAGCTAAGGAAGGTGCTGTAGCAGTATAAGGATAAGTAACAGCTGAAGCTTCCTGAAGGTTGTTTGCAATGCGCGTTAATTGCGTGGAACGCGCTGGTCACGTGCCGGTTGAAATGCATGAACCGAATAAGGAATACTCCTGTCAACAACGCTCGTCTTATAGGGATTAGCTCTAGGTAAGGATGTGAGCGTGTAGACGCAACAGAATTTCGAGGCCAATTTCAATTTTGCACATAAAAACAAATACAGGACTACTGTAAGGAAGGATACACAAAAGCAATGTAGATGCATGAAAAATATTTTGGCGATGACTCAGACCTGCCCCACCAACTTTGCAGCCATCTTTGCAGTTAAGTCCGCGGCCGCTTGCAGCGCACGGGGGGTGTCATACTTGTCCATGAGCACTTCAACCAGCTGTATCTTTTGTGCACTTGCAAATTCGTCATCATCGAGAAGCTTGTCGAGCTCCGCCTTGCTGCGGACTGTGTACGACTTTGACACCTTGCTGTCAGTATCACCGAGAGTAGTGAGCAGGGAAGTCCATTTCCTGTAGAATCACTTGAGCCAAATAAAGTGGAGAGAGCGGGAACTATCTGACCAGTCTACGATGTCGTTGTACTTCCTACAAGGGATTGTGAGCTGCCGTGTGAAGTAGTGCTCGTGACTACTCGCCTGTCTAGGCCATGCAAATGCCTCTCGATGTTATATCCCCTGTTATTGAGCACGAATATGATCGGCTTCAACTTATGACGGATCATGGTTGAAATCTCTTGAACGGTGAGTTGCCTGATACAGAGAAGATTCGGAATAAATTCAGACACGATCGATGACCACGTACAAGCTACCGTCGCCTGTGAACAAGATCGTTCGCCCAAGACCCCTGTCGCGTGCTGCGAGAGCTGCGCCGAGTGTACTGGCTGAAGCCATTTACATCAGATGAAGCTCGGTACATAAACTTTACAAACGATTTACCAGTCGCCCAGCCGATGCTTCCAAACAAAATCTGGCTAACGAAAACAGACTTGTCAGGCATTGGAACATCCAAAACTCCAAAACTTGAAGTGCCTATATTCCACCACATTCGTACTAAGTCTTCGAAGAAGCCGGATGATCTCCCACTCACCAGTCTCGGCAACAATGACATCCTGCTTCCGGAAGAATTTGCCCAATCGAGGCCAGAAATAAGCATGCGAAATCTTGGAGTCCCTCTCTTTGGGAACATCTAGCTTAAATCGCGGAACAGGAATCCCTGATGCACTCTCCCGATATTTACGCAACCTTTCCGTGAGCTTTGGAAGAAGCAACTTCATTCCTATTCCCGGGAAATGTCCATAACGAATAAGCGTTTGGTCAGAGTGCAGCTGCAAATCATGACTTTAAGCACCATGATCGGGGATGTACATAGAAATTTACCTCTACGGTGCGCGCCGTCGGAATGCGGTATGTGAACATTCCCGTGTTGAAGTCTGATTTCAATGCGCCAATCGAGAGGATAAGTTTTGCTCCTTCTACCTTCTCCTTGATGGACGGATGCGTGATCGATCCGACGTAAATCTACAGAAGGCTCAGGGTGGTCTTAAACGAAGATGACGATGGATACTTACGCCGCCGTATCGTTCATGTTCCTCACTCACTGCTGTCTTACCCATCGGCGATGCGTATACAGGGAACTGTGTCTTGGTGAGAAGGTCGTTGACTTCCTCGCGCACATCGTGTCGAATAGCGCAAGCATCGACAAGGATAACAACGTCTTGTTTGGCATCATCCACAAGCCTCACAATCTCGTCGAGAACGAAATTCTCAACGTCCGGATCATTGGCGGGAGGGGTTCGCGAGAGCGCAACCTTCAAACGCTTCGCAGAGATTTTTGTGGCCACGAGGTTCATAGGCAGTGTGAGGTAAACAGGGCGGGCCTGCGAGCATTCATTGCTTGAAGGATAAAAGGTGCACAGTTAGCACTTACATGAGTAATGCACTCCGTGAGGATTCGATCTATTTCAGGGCCAGCTTGCCTTGGAGTCATAATCGCAGCCTGAGTAATGGTGACTTGTTCCGCAGCTTTAGTATATGCATCGAATCTATGTGAATGTGAGTCACCGGGGCTGGCAACAGAAAAGAGAGGTGCATACCTTCCATTTCCAAGTGTGTGATGAAGCATAGGCTTGTCCTTCAACTGCGTAGTGCTAGGCACTCCAACGATATGGAGGACAGGAACCATTTCAGAGAAGGCTGCGTAATTTGTCAGTTATCCTGTGTGAAGACTAACAGCCAACAATGATTACCGCCTGCAATCCCGTTAATGGCACTTAATTCGCCAACGCCGAACCTAATTCAAAGTGGTAAGGTCGTGTTTAAACAATGTTGGTCAACTACCAAACTTACGTTGTCACAACCACGCCTATGCTACGCTCTTTCACGCGGGCATAGCCATCAGCCGCGTAAGACGCGTTCAACTCATTACTAGAATAGCGTAAGAATGATGCCTTACTGACATGGGGGACTGATTACCAGTTCCCGATCCACTCGATTGTAGGATGGTCTTCGATGAAGTCCTAAGGTAAGTATAAAGTGTGAATGTTCAAAAAGCCCATTTCTGCGTATCTATTCACCAGGAAAGCTGCAAAAATTGTAAATGCATAGTCATCCAGTGATCAATCAAACCATACGCATGTTGAAATCCCCCGGCAGTCCGAAAATGGACTGGGCAATAAAAGGTAAGCTCAGCCTGCAAAGTCGTAGAAGATACATACCGTCACGTTGAGTTGTTCCAATCTCTTCAGAATATACTCAGAGATAGTAATAGACTCCCCATTTTCGCTCTCCTCCAAGGTTTGAAGCTCATGACGAAGCCTATTGACTTCAGCTTGGAGGTCGATGGCTGCACTATCCATGATGGTGGTTACTTTTCTTCGCTGTGGCAAGTTTTACTGGAGAAAGGGGGCTGTTTATATACGCTACAGGAGAAACGACGTCATAGAATATCGAGCACCCAACAAGGAAGCTGCTAACGCCTCCTCTGCCCAGGCAAAGTGTTGACTCTGGCGCTGACTGCGTATGGACTAGCTATCATCCAATCAGATATTTGGAGATCCTAGACGGTGACCGCTCTGCAGCCTGAAGGAGTAACGGCTACCTTCATTATAATAGGGTCTGCCTACGGGAGACTAAGACATTCCGTGGAAAGACTTCTGATGAGTCTCTAAAGGCGGGGATCAAATTGATAATTCAACTGACGTACTCTGTTTGCTGGTCAAAAATATATTTGACTGATAAGTTTTGTCCGTACCTCCCGTATCATATTCACTGTAATGTGTGCCATGTCATCGTAAAGTTCTACTTCTTAGCGCAGTTGTAGGTTGCAGTGTTGCTCTAGATCTCACTCCGAGCGCTCTTCAGGTGCCCAGGCGGCGATACAAGGGATTCGTGGATGCTCGTGAACGAGGGTGGGGATACGCTGATCGGATGGTGCAGGATTGCGCGACTCTAAATTGATGAGCCAGGCCGTGGAGCGGGCTGTAAAACGAATCGATGCGTTGTAAAATCTTGGCTCCTGAAGTTTGAGGCCTAGCCACTCCTATGATGCTAGGCTAGAAGGGAGTACTTACTAGTAAAGTAACGTGGGAAGTTCGAACCATCGGATCATCGAGCACAACGCGAGTCACGCGACGCGATCTTCCCATCTTCCACCCATCCATGTCACAATCGGATTCCTCCTTCTTCGAGCGCGAGCGCGACAGACTATCTGCAGAGATCACCTCAGTGAGTAACAAGCACAGTCACATCCGTGCTTCAAACCAATCCAACGTCCACAGGGTTTCGAGGAGCTTCTTTCGTCCAGCAACGTGCTCAATCGCAAGCTCGAGGAGGTACTCGGCATGACTCGCGAATACGAAACCATCGCTTCCCTATGGCAAAGCTTCCACCAGTTGATGCGTGGGCAACGAGATGGTGTGCTCGAGGACAGAACCACCGTCCCGGGTACAGGCGCGCACATCGTGTCTACCAACTCCAAACGCTGAAAGTGAAGTCAAAAGAAAGTGACATTGTTCAAGGGTACGCTACATATTCACTTTCATGAATTTGTGAAAGCTATCCAAGTACAGGTGGTAGGACAAAATGTATGTATACTTATTGCGACAAGAAAGGAATAGAAGATGATAATGCTGCGATGAGTCCGTTTTCATACATCTGCCCAAGAAGCAATCTGTCGGAGCTGGTCAGTGGAATGTATGACACAAAATAGCCGTCTTGCTCACCCATGAGAATCCACTGAATTCCTGTTGATCTCGGGCAGATAGCTGCCCGTGGACAGGAGTCAATGTTGGCTGCTCTTTTGTGAACTCTTCATCGAAGTTACTGGTGTCCGCACTCCCGTTCTGCAGGAACGAACAGAAAATCAGTATCATTCCTTGCAGTGGAAGTATCAAGCTCACTATCGTCGGGAAGTATGGTGGCGGAATGCGCTTGTTCAAGACATCGTCAAAGCTCACATCCTTGAAGAACGGATGTCTCTTAATCTCCTCCGCATCAGCCTTCCCAGATCCCAAACGGCGGGCGGGATCACGTGTCAACAACTGGAAAGTTATCAGCAACCACGGAAAGCAACGCATGCGAATGTTCGACCTTCTGCAAAATGGAAACAGCATCTCTTGGCATGGTGATGGGATATAGAGGCTCATCCTCCAAGATGGCATCAAAGATTTCATCCTCATCGTCACCACGGAAAGGCGATTGTCCAAGTAACATCTCGTATGTCAACACACCAAAAGCCCACCAATCCACGGCACGGCCGTATTTTTGCTCCAGCAGGATCTGCATCATCGTCAGTTCGGCACTCTCAACAAGGGAATGCAGCGTGTATTACCTCAGGGGCCATGAACTCGGGAGTGCCGCAGAACGTGCTAGTCTCCGAGCCGTACCACATTTCCTCCTTGCACAGACCATAGTCAGCAACCTTGACGTGTCCATCGAGGGTCAACAAAATGTTGTCGAGCTTCAGATCACGGTAGATGATGCCGTTCGCATGGAAGTACTCCAGAGCAAGGAGGACCTCTGATGCGTAAAACTTGGCTTGGCGGAGCGAGAACTGTTTGCGCTGGATGTGCAGCATCAGATCACCGCCACTCACGTACTCCATCACAAAGTACACGCGCGTCTCAGTCTGGAAACACGAATGCAAGCCGAGAAGGAATGGGTGCCGTTCACGAGCGGCAGCAAGGAATACTCGTTTTTCCGAACGAGTACTACGCGTCCTTTTTAAGCATCGTGATCACATCAACAAGCATCCAGCGCACCTCTCAACTTCATCGTTATCGATGATAAACTCCTTCTTGAGCACCTTGATGGCATACAACCCGTTTGTCTTCTTCTCCTCCGCAAGCATGACCTTACCGAAGTTACCCTTACCCAGGACGGCCAGGAAGTTGAAGTCGTCCAGACCGACTTTGCGCTTGCGAGTTGCAACTCGCTGCACCGGAGCCGCCACTTGAACGGGCGGAATCAAAATCTGTTCTTGTGGTCGTGGGGCATACTGGGGCCCAGGAGAAGGTTGTATCACCATACCCGGTTGCGCATACAACTGTTTCTACGCGAGTAGGTGAGCATATCCGCTAACACAATAAAACACAGAAGCTTACCTGGGGCACAGGGGCCGAGTAGTCTTCCTGCTCATATGCCACGGATAGCTGTGATGGTGGTGGTGGCGGCGGGGGAGGCAACAACTGTTCATTAGGGTAAGCGGGGGGCACGGGGATCCGAGCACCTGGGGGAGGACGAGGAGGAACACTCGACGGTGGCTGCTGCTGATAATAGCGAGGATCAACACCATCCTGCGTAGGTGTGTGCCGCCCAAAGGGATCCACAGCCAGCGCAGTCGCAGGAGGTTCTCCACCTGTAAGCTGCAGCCGGTCCATGCTTTGGCTGAGCGGCACATCTGCGGGAGGAAGCACTTGAGTTTGGGTCTGCGAGGCAGGCAGATGGGCATGGGGGCGTGTCGCGGCAGCTGCCTTGCCCCCGCGCGCACGATTGATATCGCGCCAATCACGGAGGAGTTGGTTAGCTGTCTCCATTGACATGCCGCAGAAATCAGGCACGAGGTGTGCACAGTTGGCATGGCAGGTGATGTCGCACTCGGAGCACTTGCGCGCGTTCTTGCGGCCGAGGGGAAGCATATAACCGCAGTGGCAACACCAATTTGCACCTATGTTAGTGAGGGGCTCGAAGCGATGGGGGATGCGGTGGTTGATCTTTTCTTCATCACCCTCCTGTAGTGGGACATGAGATGATGATGAAGCAGAAGAGGTGGGAGTACGTACGCCAGTATTGGACTTTGATATACACTTGGTGACGACTTTCTCGTAACATTTCTTGTGGCAGGTGTATCGGCAATCTTCGCATTGATAACCTAGGGCATTGAGCAAGAAATCGTTGCAAAAGGCACACAGCATCAGCTGATAGAATTGCCGCTGTACAAATTTATGGCCGTTCATCTCGTGAACTTCACCCTTGCGTTTCCTGACGGCACCTTGACGGCCGAGGCCGCCGGGGGCGTCTAGTGGGCGCTTGCGCACGTTCTCCTTGACTGGAATGGGATAAGAGCCTGTCTCACGGACTTGGAAGTCGCTTACCGAAGTTGAGGTGCAAGGCAAGAGCACCAACAGGTTCTACTGCAAACCACCCATCGATGCCTTCGTTCTGGTTGGAGAATGCTGAGCCTCCTGGCTGATTACCTGCCCCATCAGGTTCGACGTTCAGCGGAGCATTGACATCGCCGAAGCCCCCCATCTGATGTGGCGAACGGCTGGGAGAATCTCCGTCCATAGCACCCGCAGTAACCCATCCGCCCTGACCACTATCCATCATGACCTTTTGTCGTCTGAGCGCCTCGACAAGGTCGCTGATTCTTACCCACAGCAGACCGATGGGGACGGGATGCAGTTCGGAGACCTGCTTGTCATAAACTGCGATCTCGACTTCGTTGGCTTTGTCGACCATGATTTCAAAGTCTTCATTCCATCGGTCCGTTCGCGACGGGTGAGAGCGTGCGCGTTGGGTACCTTCGATTTTGAGAGATACGAAGGTCTCGCGAACTTGTTTGGAAGAAGAACGAGATCTGAAGCCAGGTACTATGGGGGCATGTTCGAGCTCGCGTGCCCCTTTGATTGTCACGTAAAGCTTGCCAGATAATGGCTTGGCGCGCAAGTTATCTTTACGCTCGCCATCAGGACCTAGTCCATGATATTTGAAATGATGTGTATCCAATGGAAAAAGGGACACGGACCTGTTGGCTGTTCTTCTTCTTCTTCGACATCATCGAGGATGTGAAGATTCTTGTAGCATTTGAGAGCGGATTGTAGGAGCTGAATCTTCTTTTCACTCTCGACGCGCTTGCTCTCTGCATCTGCGCGAGATTTCTTGTCGCCGTCTGCCTGATAGAGCTTGGACATCTTGTCGATACCCTTCTTGTACTGCATTTCGACCTGTAGCTTGAACTCGAGCTGATGAAGCATGCGAGAAATCTTTGCTGTGGTGAGGGGGGTATCTGCCTTGATAAGATCAAGATTCGAATATTGCTTGCTCTTGGGAGCGCCATCTTGGTCATCGCCAGGGATAAGTGTGGCAGTGGAAGAAGTGCCACGGGCAGAGTCATGATCAGAAGGGGGGATTCGGGGAAGTGAGCGATCTCTATCAGAGGTACGGCTGCCTTTGAAAGGATGTTGGTTTGGAGATGTGGCACTGAACGATCTGGAGGGATCATCGCGCTGCAGCTTGCGGGCCTCGAGCTCACGGAGGGTGTTCTCGAAGTAAGAAAGCGAACGCTCTGCCTCACGGACCTTTGCGTCATTTTGACGAAGAACATCTGGATTTGTTGTAGCTTGTCTGATCAAGCGCGAGGCATCTATGAATTTGCGCTCCTTCTCGATGCGCTTCAAGACATCTTGTATTTTCTGGTCTAGCTCGGCAGCCGACTGCATTGTGTGATCTGAGATTGACTGTAAATTCAAAGGATTAGATGAACGCGTACCATGACGGTGTAGCGATGAAGCCCGTCGTGCAGAAACGGGTGGGCTGAGTCGTAGTGAGGAGAAGGCCGTTAGTGTACAGCAAGCAAGGCTGTGGGCAAGAGATTACTGATAACACCTGATATAGACTTAGCACAAACAAACTTGCATAACCCCTTTCTTTTCTTCTTATGCCTAGCTTTTCCTGCTCATCATCCATTCGTGCTTCCTCTGAACACTTTCTCTTGAACGTAAAATGCATCCATAAGCTTTACAACAACTCTGCTTCAGATGTAGTTCACAAAGTCAAGGGCAGACTACCAAAAGAACTAGACGTTCTACTCCTTTCAGATTTGATTTTCGCTATTTCAGGTTCTCTGGACGGTCAGATCGTCCCGTCACAAGAAATTATTCGCTCTGCCTTGGTGCACCACCTGCGCAACGATCTCAACGCAGCACGTTATCCCAGACCCCTTTCTTACCTTTAGCTAACCATGAAATCTACTCCCAGAATGCAATTCAACTTGGAATAAACAATATTTCTGACCCATACATCGATGAGGACGATGGCCTAACTAAAAGTAAGCTTACTCACTCCAATTTCTGTCCTCACATTCCTTCCCCCTCCAGTGACTCTGACGCCATCCCGATCCCTATCTCATGCATCACGTCCCCATGCTATTCTCATTGCAGTGGACCTCTGTTATATTTGGAAAACAGTAGGCAACCGCAAGAACTCCCAAGACTCAACCAAGCTTCTCAACGATGCAAACCCTTTCGCTGTCCACCTATACCTACCGTTTGAGCCCCTTCTCAACCGCGTGACAGAGCAGTTTTTCACAAATCAGCTCGTCGGGTGCGTCTCTGCAGTCACAGTCGAATATATGCGCTCTGATACGATCCAGACGGTATCCCCTCATCTTTGGCACGTGGTGCAGAGTATGTTTAGCTCTTTGTTCCGCTCAACCGCTCACCTGATGACGGATCAGCGACTCGACATGGAAGCCGAGTACTTCCCTTCCGTTGCTCACTCCGTCCTCGAAATCATCCGCCGGTCCCCTAATCCTCACTTCGTGACGCGGTGCAAGCGACTAATCAAGGTACGTATTCTGTTTGTGCTCATGCATCTCGCAAATATATCCCTTCTAGACCGCACGGGCTCGTCATCAGTCCGTGCTCCAGGCTTCCGCAGCAGCCCTTTCTTTATGTTTCGCGCCCAGCAATGTGGAAGACTCGGAGGAAATCGAGGGTACCAATGCTTCGACTCTCACACCAGACGCCGTCTTGTGTGAAACCTTGGAGCAGCTATTCAGGGCGGGCGTTCCACATACCCGCTTCAAGGTACGCCATTCGCCTATTTGGACAATGGCCGATCGTGCCCATTACACAGAGCCAGGTCACGGCCGCACGTTCAACTCTATTCTCTTCCTCAGTTGGGGATGACGATCAACTAGTCGAACCTTCAAAGGATGACGCCATATTCAACAGCGATTTCTCACTGATTTGGCCTAATCTCCCTGACATTCATATGGATACCTTAACTGGGGTTGATGACACACAACAGACCGTGCCGGATGATATGGATAGTGATATAGATGACTGGCCCGAAGAAGCGTCACTTGGGTACACGT
This sequence comes from Rhizopogon rudus, assembly GCA_002995055.1. NCBI lineage: Eukaryota > Fungi > Basidiomycota > Agaricomycetes > Boletales > Rhizopogonaceae > Rhizopogon > Rhizopogon rudus. The sequence continues at coordinate 22,514 of PVYE01000559.1, read as the reverse complement.
TTCCGGACACGCCCCCGGCATGGATTATGCATTCAGGCAGTTCTCTTATCAATGGCCTGGACCCTGATTCACCTGGCATCACGCCCCCTGTAGCGGGGTCCTCTCTAACTGGAAGCGAAGAGTCAGAAGATGACGACAGTTTGGCGTTGAACCTAGGGCCTGATCACGAGCCAGAAAATGACAACGTGGACATGGAAGATGCCGAATTCGAGCGTGCCGTGTTTCATTCATCATCTCTGTCAGGTCATCACTCTCCCCAGTCTCCGAATGGCGGATTCTTGACGTTTCTGGGGTGCCAAGAAGAACATGGAGAGCTGGAGGACTTCGACGCGCTCGTCGACGCTGCCTTTGAAAATGGAGAACAATGGAGCTGCGAGGAAGAAATGCTGTTCGATCTGGCCGATGTACTTGATGAATCACCTGGTCTTGGTGTTGAAGCTGGGCCCCTTTGTGTCTCACAAGTTCCGAAGTGTACTCCTGATCAAGAAGTCTTCTTTCAGGTTACGAGCACAACCGCGGACCAAGACTACGCTTTCGATACTCCCTTCGACGCTGATGATCAGGTGGACCAGGGTAGTGAAGATAGTTTCACGGATGTCTGGGATCTGTAACACGTTTCTTACATTTTGGAAACACGTTTACTCGAAGTGAATAACTTAGATCTCGGCGAAAACCGATGCCGGTGTTAATTGAAATATTTAAATTTAAACTCCGCCACTCCGCTGGTTCAGTGCAAGGCGTAGAAAGGCTTAGAAAGAACCTCCAAAGCGACCTCATCGAACACTTTGTTTTGCATTGATCCATCGCGGTGCTTGGCTCTCTGTGGAAAGCCTTTCTAGCTCCTCCTCCTCCATCGTCTTTTGTCTTCTGCTCATCATATCGCCATGCTGCCGCTCAGGCGCAACAAGATCGACATCAGTGTGAGTTATCGATGTCTCATGTTCCTTCAAATGCGCAGTGCTGACCATGGCCATCACAACCTGCACAGAAAATGTCGGAGGAGGAGCAGAAGCTCTTTCGACTGTACGGCAAACTTCCGACACATAAGAACGTCTTGACCAAGATGCAAGGGGTACGTTATATGCGTAGCCAACCCGTCGTTATCCAGCGATTAATCGATTGTATGGTCCTTAGGACCGGAAATATTTCGACTCTGGTGATTATGCCCTCTCCAAAGCCGGCGTTGCTCCACAGAATACCGTCGGGACCGCGATCCCCAATCCGGACAAGTGCGCCCCGTTGTCTCCATTCTTTTTGTGCCCTAGTATTCACAGCTCTTGCATAGCATCCCGCACGCATCGTCGCCGCCGACAGCACATTCCGGCGGATTGAGCATATCGCCCACGAACAGCTCATGTCCCGCAAAAGAAAGCTCGCTCTCCCATTCCGAGGAGGAAGAACCCGAGAAGGAAGACAAGGACAAGGATGCCGCGGGTAACGAAGAGACATAAACACGTGCTCCTCTTCTCTCCACGCCCCTCCTTTCAACCACCACTTGACTTGATTCTCAAAGAGCGAGAAGACGCTGCGTTTCGCTCGTGTATTCCCTACGTATTGTCGGTACCCCCCCTCATGCCTTTCAGATTCAATGTTTGGCTACCTCGCTGATCTGTAGTCTGAATCTGTTTTGTATCATTAACTACATAGTATCCGCTCATCGTACATTCATCTGTTCGTGTTATGCAGGTGCTTATAATATTTGTATAGTTCTGGCTTAGTCACGTTAGCGTGACGTGAGATGTGTGACTTTCGTGACACGTATCGCGCTTGTGGCTGGACGCGTCCACACGCTTCTGATCTTGACAGTATCCAACATGTCTTCCTTGCGCACACAGGTTGCCGATTGGCTTGGTGGTGCAGACTCTACTCAGGACTCGGAGGACCTAGTGAACGAATGTACGATTTCACCCAAATCGAGTCCCAAAGCACCGTGACAAAGCCAGCGCGTTCTCTAGGTGTCTCCATTTGCCAGATGTATAATCTGACAGCAGAGGATCTCAGATATAAATGGGAGGCTCTCATTTTCGGCAAAACAAGGTCAATCCTTCGCGTTACGCGCGAATCCATAGTAGACTTGAAGGCTGAGATCCAGCGGGAAATACAAGCCAAGAATGCGAGCAGTGTGTCTAGGTCTGCAGCAGCCACCACTTTTGCGCGCGGGAAGCTGGCGGGTTCTGCTAAATTCGCGGGGGTCAATTCTACTGGGCTTACTGGTGCCCTCAAGACGGCGGCACAGCCGCCGAAAGCGCTCTCTGGAGGAACGAAAGGCGTGCCTGTGAAGCTTGAGCAGGACTTTGATAGCCCGATCGCTAGTTCGAGCAGAGTCACTTTTGTGGGTCCGAAAGGGGGTCGAGAAACGCGCGCATGTGAGCATTACATTATTCCATTCTCCAGTTCTTTGCCGGCTTATCAAGTCTTCCAAGATCGGTACATGTATGAAACATTGGGCGAACGAAGTGAAAGTGTGTTGTATCTAGCGAAATCTGGATACCGTAGCAGCTGAACATTTGTTCTAGCCCTGGACGCGCAGCTCGATGGGTTTGGCGAACTTATTCTGAAGCATTATCGGGACATCGATCAGCTGGGTCATCCCGGCGTTTTCTCCGAGGTGCGGGTACTTTTTTTTTAACGACGACTTTCGCCAAGCTCATTGGCTGTAGGAACCTTGCGTGGTTGTGGGTCGTATCGTACTGGATGCAGAGGCTTCTGTGCCAGGCGTCAAGCTGAATGAGCAGTCGCTGATTCTCGAGGGTTCGCGAGCGCATGGAGATGGACTTCGTGTGCGTCTGCAGCTCGCGCCAGATCTCAAGGTTCGAGGAGGATATAAAGGTTTGGGTGGTGTGGGTCTATTTCCGGGTGCGGTTGTGGCACTGAAAGGGCGCAACGGCGGCGGAGGATATTTTATCGCCTCTGAGGTTTTTGCTGTATGTATTGTCAACCTCTCGTTTATTGTTGAGATTGAAGACGTTGTGTATGCAGGCGCCCCCGATGCCTGCATCTCCTGCTCTGCCTAGTAATTTGGCAGCCAGTTTTGACGTGTGCATAGCATGCGGGCCATTCACTCCAGATACTGACCTCAACTATACACCGTGGAGATCCCTCATCAACAAGCTCAAGGCATCGAAACCTGCTGTCGTCTTGCTCGTATGGACGTTCCTTACTTCACGCGATATCTGAATCTCACAATCTGATCAGCTTGGACCCTTTGTAGACGCTACACATTCCCACGTACAGGACGGTAAGGTTGACGAGACGCCGTCAGAAATTTACCATCGCCAATTTACCGATGGCCTCCGCGATTTTCTTTCCCTATCCCCGACAAGCACTGTCCTTATTGTGCCAAGCGTAAAGGACATCATCAGTGATCACGCGGTCTTTCCTCAATGCGAGCTCGGTTATGAGTTTAGTGGTGGTGATCCAGTAAGCTTTTGTGCGTTATTCTCGTTCTCTCCGAGTATTCAACGATTGTATAGCGGATACGGCTTCTTCCTAATCCTGCCCGCTTTTCACTCAATGGCGTTTCCTTCTCTGTGTGCAGCATGGACGTCTTATATCACCTTCGGAAGGAGGAACACTATAGGCGTGGAGAAGAAATCGACTCTATCGTATGCGAACCAGAGGCTGCTAGCGACCCCATGTCAAATCTTAGCAGATATATTTTGCAGCAGAGAAGGTGCGAGCTTTTGCATCATTCAACCTCCAGCAGCTGACCTTGCTTTCCCAAGCTTTTACCCGATATTCCCTGTGTCCTTGGACGTCGCACATGAAGTCAATCTTGATGTGTCACATTCCGCAGAGTTGAGAGTGGCCGAGAGTCCGGACGATCCAGCCCCTGATGTGATGGTGCTGCCCAGTCGGTTGAAGCACTTTTCAAAGGTGAATCCCTTTCTCGTACCTCCCTCTACTCTCTCCAATACCTGCTATAGATCGTGGACAATTCAGTTGTCGTGAACCCGTCATTTTTGACTAAGGGCACCTATGCAACCCTTGCTTATTCCGGACAAGGAACAGGATTTCCTAAAGACCGGATCTCTGCTGAGATTGCAAAATTATCTTAGAATACCCCATACAAGACATACACCAATGTTGGCATTCAACACCGCTCGAGCTTTGCAACAATTAGCCTTGAGCTCAGAGGGTCTTTGTGAAATCATTTCTCACCTTGATCTCACATCCATCGACGAACTCAGGTGGGCTAGACGCTCTCGAAGATGCTTGGTGGTCACCATCGTAATGATTGGGTCCAACTGGCGAAATACTATGTACACCATAACAAGATTTATGTTACACGTCTCCAACGCGTTCCTCACGGCAGCCAATATCAGTGCCAAGTTGGCGGCTGATTGGAAGAGTATGTAAACGCTGAAAGATTCTGTGAAAGCTGGCAACGATCATGATAGAATCTGATAGAATCCGCATCATGAAATATAATCATTGGCAAATGCGCATTACGCTTTACGGTGTCACACGATTCGACAACCGAACCCACGAGGTGGGGCGTACGCATTCTGGAATCTGAACAGCAGGGTCTGGTCTTATATCGTAGCATGATGTCCATTAGGTCGGCAGCACTGCGTAGAGCAACATGCATCTGCGTAAAAGGACGATCCCTCATCCCTATCATACAAAGAATCTTACTCGCGTTGTATGAGAGCTAACAACCCAAGACCTCCTAAAAGCGCGTATTTGAGTTGCGGGAAATCGTTCTAGGTAGCATAATCAGCATGGTCTTTTGACTAAGGAGATATCGGCGAGAAATGCATAGCTAGGCGTATGTGTACTCTACTAGGATAACGGAGACTCACCATAGCGATCGTCACGTAGCCGATATATGGCAGAAACCTGGGGTGAAGTGCGTGAGCAGGGAGAAGATGC
>PVYE01000553.1:0-10385 GCA_002995055.1 Rhizopogon rudus | reverse complement strand
CGACCTAGGCAGGCTAGACTTTCCATCTCCGAATTCTGCAATGCATGCGTACTCGTCTCTTACATTCGGTCATACATACTAACTCATACTCCCTTTGTAAAGATGCAGTCTTTTTTATGCCCTCTCGTTGTTTCGGAACGACCGTCTTCTTCAACATTGACAAGTGGCAGACACAAATAGATGCCATGTGGAGCTACAATTTTGAGTGCGTGCCAGCAACACTCATCCTACATTCGATTATGACTGAAATTGGCGTAACTTTGACTCAACGAGGGAGATAATAACAAACTTCTTCTCCCGATGGGGCTATCGCATGTACTGCTGCTGCAGCCACCACGCTGAGAGAATCAATTATAATACATTATTCTGGAGCTAAGGACGCAAACCACGTATATTCTGCCTCGTTCATGCCTTGTACAACGCATCCAAGAAAAACGTCGCGACCTCGCCGACCATATCTGGACCAACGGCACTAGAACTTCCGAGTCCTGAAAAAAAAATGCACAAGTCAATCAAGCATCCTTCATGACCTTTGACAAAGTAAGAGATTCGGTTAAGGAGTAGTGAAGCATAGATTTGCAGAGATTAAACAAGTTGCTTGGGTATTGTTGTGACGTATTTGGACTTAGAACTCGAAAACAAACAAAGTGAATCATCTTCGCGACGTACCATAGAGCATAACCATCGTCCCCTTCCCATACGGATTCTCCTTGGCTTCTCGTACTGAGTCCTTGAGATCAGCAATGAATGTATCAACATGCGGGAGCGTAAGGAGCTTTCAAGTATGTACATGAATCAGTGCTCCATGGCCCAAGGAGAATAACCTTACTGTGCATGCGATATGTACAGCAGCCGGTCCGCTCAGCGCATTAAGATGCCAGCCTCTCTTAGACATCGCGTCTCCGACCTCGTGGATATTCAACTCGGGAGACTTGGACGCGAATGCTACGACTGAAGCGGGTGGCGAGCCGAGCACATACAATTCTGGGATGGAATTTGTAATGGTGTTAGCAATTGTACGCGCGCATGAAACTATTTCACAGCAGGATTTGAGATAACCGCTACGAAATGGATGATTTTAGGAACTGTAAGAACTTCGACGGAAGGAAAGCAAGCATACGTACTCCGATCCCATGTACTGCATCGCTGCCCAAGTGCCCGCAATCAATGCACCAGGTCTAAACGCGCGCGGAAGATCAGGTGCAAGAATTACGGGTACGAAAGGACTCACCGAGAGCCCGACAAACTGGGGCTGGCGTAGACGCCACCTGAGAAGAGCTTAATTCATATATACATATCCCTGGATGTTACGAACCTGTCCAGTCAGGAAGGACATAGTATTGATGCCGTCGCAATGCGGCATCACGATACATGATTACAGAAGACCCCTATGGGGTTCAGAAATCCAGTAAGAACGGTTAATCATTCCCGGTATGAACGAAGCCTGACCTTGGGTGCAAACCCATACTGTCATGAGAAGGAAGAGCATCATCCTTAACTCTACAGCATTGAATTGAATAGTGAGTGCATGCGTACCTTATGTGTGTCGCAACTGATACTAGTAACCCCACGAACTCTAAAGTCGAATGGAGTAAGTTTATACCTTGCGCCTCCATCTTCGCCATCGGCAAGTCCTGCTTTACCCAGGAAAGGCAAAATGAAGGATCCAAGGCAACAGTCGACATGTAAACCGATGTTATGTCTTGCAGCGAGTTCGCCCAAAGCCACTATATCGTCTTGATTTCCATCTGGGAAATTGACGGCTGATCCTACGACCTGAAAAACCGAATGGGACATTTTGCTGATGTGAGGAAGGAGAATCATACCAAAATTGTGTTCCGGTTTCTATTAGAAAGTATCTTAGCAACGTATCATTGGCATTGAAATGGCACTCACATAGCTCTGCGGACGCATTTAATGTTTACCTTTCGGGTAAGTGGGTCTACTGGAATCAAGCGAACTTTAACTTTCATGTACGCTGCGCCCTTGTCGAATGCGGCGTGGGCCGTTGCTGGCACGATCCTGTATTAAGTGCATCAACACCGTACTCGCATCATAGGAGCATTAATACACACATCTCAGGCTCCGTGATACCCTTCACATCTCGTGCCCAGTCTCTATAAGTTTTGACAGCCATAACAATAGACTCAGTACCGCCTGATGTCATGGTACCAGCTCCGTCCGGGTTGTTGTACATCCGTAGGCACATTGAAACGATCTCAGCTTCCATCTTGCGGATAGCAGGGAAGATGTCGGGATGCAAGGGATTGGAAACTGCATAACGCTCGAAAGCGGCGACGATAACTTCTGACATATCATCTCCCCCGTCTGTATAGAATGAGATGGTGCACGACGGGGGTGTAAAGGGACAGACGTACGGTAGACAGCCCCTGATAATTTGGCATGTCTCCAATTAGCTTTCGGACCCATTTCACTATCCATTTTCGCCATCTCTGCTAATATCCATTCCACGGATTTTCCCTCCTCTGGGAGGGCAAGATGTCGTGGAACTGCCTTGGGCACGAGCTTGTCTTCGATTTCCAGTCTTGCCTGGTTCAACTTCTGTTGGACGTCCTTCTGTACTGAAGGCATCTTCAACGCGAGAAGTAATACTTGCTGTCCTTAGGTTAGCACCTCCAGAGTGTCAAACTTGATGAAAGTCACGCACTTTGCATGCCCATGTCCAGGAATATCTGACAGAGTCTGTTACACCTCGAGCTCGGATGTGCCGGTAAAGCTTAAGGGTATGAGTTACGACGACATAGACGAAAAGTGCTGTCTTGGCTGTCTCATATGGTGTCCTTGATCGCAAGAAATCCCTAACGATCATCGGGTCTGGCAGAACAAGGGAAGACATATTCTTGCTGAATGGATACGAGACCAAGTCTAGCAAGTGCTCCGCAGCAGAAATTGAACCCGACGCGTGAGTTGAGACACTGACGAGTCGTGTAAGCACTAAGCTAAGTTAGCCGATGACCGTGGACCCGACCGGCGACGGCAGATCCCCGCGCTCATCTGCTTCCGCCACCCAACATGAACAACATGCGGATGGTATCCCCTTCGCCTTTAATCATAAAGCGATGATCGCTGAATAAATGCATTTAAGCTTGCAGAAGAGGAAGAGAACGAGGATGCCAATGAGGTTACTTGGGGTGCGTTCTTGAACAGCTCAAGCTCAGGATGTCGATTGAGTGCTCTCAGAGGATCAGCAACGTATAAACACATTCTCAAAACTAAATACTCGACTCAGAAGCATAGAGGAGAGACTGGAGGAACTCAAGGTGCGTTCGCAAGCTAGACACTTGTTCGAAGCTCATGGTAGCTTTTCAGCAAGAGAAGGAAGCCTTAGATGACCTCTCTACAGAGCTTGAGCTTACTGACGAGGACCAGCCTGTACTGTACGTCCTTGAAGATGTGGTTTATTTTGGCAGGAACACTGACTGACTTACGCCAGATACAAAATCGGCGAATCCTTCCTTCATCTACCCCAACCCGGAGCGATGAAACGACTTAACAAGGATCAGGCGGCTATAACTTCTCAACTCTCAGAGCTATCGGCAACTGCAGAACAATGCGAAAAGGAGATGAAGGAACTCAAAGTTACATTGTACGCTAGGTTTGGCCGCGCGATCAACCTCGATGAATGATCAGGATCAGCGTGAAGTGTTACTCAGATCATCATAATCATGTTATCATCCTCATCGTAATGTTCCATGCCACGCAGGCCAGCTAAACCAAATTTCCCTGCATTCTGGAAAACGTGAGAGCATCATCGAGCTCTGGTGTACGATTTTTAGGCAGAAGGCCCCCTCTACACGCATGATTTTAGAACACTACGATCATTAGTGGTCAACAGATACATAAGGCGAGTCCCCCAGCTTATCAGTAATCTATTTTAAAATGTGCCTGCACACTAAAGCTGTGGTCCAATGCTTTCATTCATTTCGATCTCTGAGACGGTGTCCCCAGCTTTGTGCCGAACGCTCTGGTCCAATCTAGTCTACATAACTTATATGTTTCGCCTGTTGCTTTCAGACATGAAGTTTTTCTACGTGGAAGAGTGCTGCGGTTTGGCAGAAAAGCTTGGCTGTCGCCTGCGGAACTGTTCACCTTGATGAGGGTGCACCTGAACTGGATTCGGAGGACCACCACTACGGATGGGATAGGGTGGTGTCACCATCTGTCGCGATGGCTTAGTGGGGTCTGTGCCACTTTGCACAAATATCACCATGGTGTCAGAGGCTCATAAGGCATACATGCACAGTCTCAAATCCACGCGTCCAGCTGAACGGCGAGCCAATTCAGCATACATCCTCTACAATTTCAAATGCCTGTCCCATGTCTAAGTCAAAAGAAACGAGATCCGCTCCAGTCCGAGTGCTGTAAATCGCGGATTTTGCAGTCAAATCATGATGTACATACCAGCACTGGGTTAAAGCACCGCATTCATATGATATCACAGGCAGCTCCTGTCGAGTTTGTGGGTCTTCCGTAACTGCATGTCGTACTGTGTAGGACCGATCCGTCGAGTGAGGATCTTGAATCTGGACGCATGACTGTTTTGCTGCCTTGTTGTACAACTTGTATGTATACAAGTTTCGGCCGCACACCACCGATGCCCTTGCAAAAGTAAATCCGATCACCATCCATGTTCATTTATTGTTAGCTCTGGTATTCGCACTGCCGTGGGCTGTCGTTGCATGCATCAGTGACACCGTGCGCGTGAGTGACCTTCCTCCCCTCTGACTACAAGGGAGGACAATAATATTGCGAGTCGATTGATAAGAGAAAACCACAGTCTGCATGAAGAACGCGGAGATGTGAAGCTCCATGATCGAGTGAGTTGACGATAGAACTGCGGTTGAAAGAATGGAAGGAAGAGGAACGAAGTTACCGGTAAATAGTATTTGAAACCAAATACACAAAGGGTGTGCGATTATCTGTAAAGTGGATTGATGAGATGGCGTCACAAAGGCGGCACAAGTGTATCGACAGCAACTGACAGGCACGCAAGGAGAAACATCGGCCTATTTTTACATCAAGAGGCGCCGCTGTGCCGGACCGGCTGGATATGTATAACTTTATGCCATGGGAAGGCTTGACGGCGTGCGGCAGGAATCGGTACATAGGAAGTGGCCAGGTTGGACTCGGAGTGGCTATGGAGCGTGTGGGAAGTGGATAGTTTAAGAGAGTTGTCAGAGGTTGCCGGGACTTTGGAATGTAATGGATGTGTTCGAGAATCGAGACCGCATCATCGTGAATGTTGGAAATAGAGAGTATCATCAAGTATGATCGCGAGGACCTATCTCCGATACAAGACCATGAAAGATCATGCCAGTGACAGTTTGAATGAAAGGCGATAGAAGCTCTGATGTATAATTGGGATTGATTAGACTTGGAGTATATGATTGACAACCGAAGGTATGATTGAATCAGGATCAGCTTTGTGGGTATTATAGGACAGCGGAGGCAAAAATAGTGATAGCGAAGATGATCAAGGACAAGACGTCTCCTGGCCACCGTCTGTCTTCCATTTGTCGTGTCCACCCGGATACGCCCATCCGAATCCAGACGCGTATGCAAGATGAAGAAGCGAATGGGTGGAATTCACATTAAACGAACGGATCCAATGATTAGAGGATTGGGTAGAGATTAGAACTTCGGTCACAAGGAAATTATTACCCTGAAATGCAACGACGAGTACAACAAGGGCTCGGATAATATGACAGCGGGAAGAAAATATAGATAATGAACCCAACTCCTGATATATTTCCATTTCAATGGGTCTCTGTTGACGGTCTGGACAAACTTGAATAGGTGGATTGCCTAGAGTGCTCTCTAAGTATTTGACGGGAGCAGCAGGGAGCAGCACGGTCCTGATTAGGTACAGGGAAAGTTATATGAAATCGCCTTATCAGGAATGCGGGATCGCTTTGATTTGTGCGGAATCTGTCGGACGAAAGCAGTCAGTTTTTATAAGAATGGCTAACTCTCCTCTTTCATCGTCCTCACCGTCTTCATCATCCTCTCGTTGGTTACCCATCATTCACTTGGCGTTATTGTTGTACCTTTCTTGTCGATAACTGTTTCCTTATTGGCAGGGACGAAACCTGACATCACCTCCTGTGCGTGAGTTGTGCTCCTCTTCTTCCGGGCACGCATTTCTGAAATTCCATTTCAGACCAGCGACCAAGGGAGGGTCTTTGCCAAAATGGCATTCAGTCTCACTCGCCCGTCTTCTCCGCCGCTTCCTACACCTTCTCCTGTGGACGACCATCTCAGCGCTGCTCTTCACGCAGCTCTCAGTCGCGTGCACGAGGATATGCAGCTCCATATACCCAGAGACAAAGCTCACAACCCACATCCTGACAAGTCTCGCATAGATATCGTCCTTGACTCCGATGTCCTTGCACTCAAAGGCACCGCCGTAGACGTCGAGCCTGCCTTGCTTTCTGGTCATGTCGTCCTCGCACTCTCGGAGGCTACTTCCATCAAAGAGATTACTCTCCAATTCCGCGGAAAAGTTCGCATCCCCCCTCCTCTCCATGAACCGTACGTATTTTCTTTCACCTCCACCTTTCCCTTCTGATGAGGATCCAGACTATCCCTTAACCCCTCTCCGCAGACATACAGTCTCTGCACATACGACTGGTCCTTCCTCGAAGGAGAAAAACGCCATTCGCACACTCTTAAAGCAGGCAAACATTTTTTCCCCTTCTCCATTGCCCTAGGTGGTTCTCTCCCATCCTCCATATTCCTTTCCACCACTACACCCGCCTCCTCCATCTCATATAAACTTCGTGCAATTGCCGTTCGCCCTGGCCTCGCACATAACCTCCACGTATCTCATCCCGTTTCCCTAATACGTAGTTTTGCATCGGAGTCGCTCGAGTACCAACAGACCCTTGAGATCGAGAACACATGGCCCGATAAACTCATGTACACTCTCGTCCTTCCACATCGCGCTTGGGCTGCAGGCGACACCCTTACAGCTCTCTGTAAATTTATTCCTCTTGCTAAAGGCGTTCACGTCGTCAGCGTCGTCACCACCATCAATGAGACCGTAAAGATACCCTCCAGGGGAAGTGACTTTACCAAAGCCGTCGTCACTGCAAAACATGAGATCGGCCCTCATGGAAAACTCAAGCTCGTCTCCGAGAGTTGGTATGGCATGAGGCAGCTTGGCTCTATGAATATGACCTTGCATCCTCTTGGCGCTGGCAGCGTCAGTGCCTCCACGTCTCCTGCTGACGAGAGGAGTTACCGTCTTCCCGATCTCACCCTCCGTCAAATGCCCAGTGAACCCTCTTCGTCCTCTTCCCACTCCCACTCTCATCAGCCAACCGCAAGTACTTCATCAACCCCTCCCCACGGCTCTCCTTCCGATTCTTTACATGACCCAGACTCACTAGATTTCGTCACAGACCCACTCACACCCTCCTCGATCGACCTCATCTCCCCGCTCTCCCTCACACTCCCACCAACTCTGCCACCGTCCCACTCTTTCGACCCAATCCATATCTCTTACCGCATCCGTTGGTCCATCCTGATGTCCAATCTCGACGGGCACACCTCCGAACTTCGCTGCAGCCTCCCAATAACCATACTCGACGGGCGCCTTCTCGATGAGGCCCGTGCTGGTGGGCGCTGGGTCCGCCGCGTCGTCTTGGGCGAGCATGTACAAGGTGAAGGTGAGGGCGCTTCTGCAGGCATTTTTGGCGAGGGGGAACCCGGCGAGGAGGAAGAGGGAGAGACTCTCCCGAGTTACAATGCACATGTGAGAGACCGTGTCGCTAATGCCTTTTTGCCCGCTGGGTCCACCGTGCGTGTTGCGAATCCATACGTATCGCCAACATCCAACATGGCACCACTCGTCTCCCCCATCCAGGATAGCACGAGTATGTCGTGGCCGCCTGCGAATCTGACCGTGAACGTGTCGCAGTCAGGGACGAGCTCGCCTTTGCATCCCAATGGACATGGAAATGCTCTTCCACATGCGCCGAGCCCGAACGTCCTCGACTGGGTCAACTCGGAGCTTTTATCGCGCTCGCCACACACGCCGTCTGACCCTGCAAGCCAGGTACCGAGTCGGCTTATTTCGCGCGCGCCTAGTCCTGAGCGACATATCGGTTGGGGGACTGGGACTGGGACTGGGGCAGCATCAGTTGCTGTATCGCCGGGTGTATCTGGCCCTGAAATGTACACGCACTCTCCGCCTGCGTCACGCACGCGAGGTACATTGTTGAATATATCGATGAAGCCGCTTCCTTCTGGGTGGCTTAGTGGTGGGTCTAGGAGCGGTAGTTATTCGAATCTTGTTGGGTTGGGACACGGACACGGACACGGACACGGACACGGGCACGGGCATGGTCATGGGTTGGGGATGACGAGTAGTGCGGGTGCGTCTGGGTCTGGGTCTGGTGGGCTCGTGCAGTCGCGCTCGCGCTCGTTCGGGAATTTGGCTTTGCAATTGCAGCCACTGGATTATGGATCTGTGCCTGGGCACTCGCGCTCGCGTCCGGCATTTAGCGTTGGTGGAAGCGGTGCGCATACTCCTCATTTCAGTGGGACCCATTCGCCGCATAGCCCGCGCACACCGCCTGCTGAGATACCGGAGAGTGCGATTTGGGGGCGGGGGTTCACGGAGATAAACCCGTCGAGCAGTGTGCCGTATCACCCTCAGAGGACTGCTACGGACCCCGGGCTTGGGCAGTTTTTTGTGGATGACCTGGACGGGGGTGAGGATGAGGGGGTTGTAGACGGGAGTGTGGGTGCGGACGATGTAAATGCGGCGCCTGACTATCGCGTTGCGTCGCAGGGGTTTATTGGAGGTGTTCCACCATTGTCGAGTTTAGCTGGCTTGCCGAGCTATGAGGAAGCTGCCGGATCCGGAGTCCGTGCTCGTCAACAGGGCTGTCGTCGTTCTAGCCTGCACGATGGGCGACTTTCTAGTCCACGCGATGGTCCACATTCCAGCTTGTACGACGAGCGACGTTCTAGCCCGCACGACGACCTACATCCTATCCTGCACCACAGGCCATATTCTAGCCCGCACCACATGCCACGTCTACATTCCAACCAGGACGACGGTCCCCATCCTGGCATGCGCGATGGCCCACATCCGACTAGAGAGCGCGACGTGCTAAACGGGGAGGTCGCTCTGCAGTTGACGGTGCCGAGGATGATGGATGGCGGTTAGGAGTCATAGCGTTGGCATTGCAAGTGAATGCTCATCGTGCTCATGTTGCATTCTGGCGTGCCGTGCATATTGGCTCTCCTTGGACTTGAAGGTACTGTCTTGCTCGGTCGACCCCCTTGTCTTCAGTAAAGACACTGCCCATTGAACAGCATATATCATTATTATTATTCATCGTGCATTTCCCCTACTCTTGCATTCCCATTCTGTCCTTGTCCCGCATCTTCATCTTATATAGACTCGTCATTATCTGGAGTTATAGACAATGCTTATAGATTGTTGTTGTTACGCAATCGAGGGCACATTATAGAATTGCCCAGGCATCACCACAAAAGCCTCCGTCTTGCCAGTGTCGTCCCTCAATACAAAACACACTTGTGCCGAGTCTCGTTCGAAGGTCATATCATCAATTGAATCGATGGGGAAGAAATCGAACGTCCCGAGATCATTGGTGATGCAAACGTGGATGAATTGATTGGTTGTGTTTGAAATGGTAATATAGCCCATGTTACCTGCTCGTGTTTAAAATGGTTTTTTTTTGTGTACTATGGGTCGCACCTTTTGAGTAGGCTGGAAAGATTTGAAAGGAGGCTTCAATGCAGAGCTAAGACTGTCTGGAGAGTGGGTCACACGTGCGAAAAAAAAGAACACTAGACCTCAAACTCACTTGGCGGAGAAATTGATCGGAGGAGCTGACCTTGGATGCACCGTACAGAAAAGTGCTTGTTTGACGTTTTGACATCGACGGTTGATGATAGGAAATATATAGCTGTAAATTCGTACATTAGTGGATGCATAAAGCTCTATCAGACATCGATTTGTGTGCCACGTATTCAGATAAGCAAAGGCTCCGGTATCAAAGCTTGCAAAATGAGCGATCATGATGCGGCTGCTCAGCTGAGTGCTCGATACACACAACTTGAACGTGGCTTGCGACGTGGTGTAATTCCTGGTGTTGCCGAAGTTTCAGTTCCGTTCCGTTCCTTCAGTATTTCTGAGGACCGTGAACCAAATCTTGGTCAGGTTGGGCCGGACCAACCAGAACCGGTTCGCAACGGTCAGGTTCGAACCACCGAACGTGCAACACATTCTGTGAGGTTGGACATCGGGCGGGCGCGAAATATTAAATGATTTCGAATATCAAGCTCATCAGGAAAAAGCCAAAATCGTGGGAGTGCCGGTGACAGCT
>PVYE01000548.1:29468-55585 GCA_002995055.1 Rhizopogon rudus | reverse complement strand
CCAAGTCGAAGGGAATGCTTCCCCTGAGATAAAACGAGCGTTGCAGCGCTGGGTACAATTTCTGGCGACGAGACCTATCACTCAGTCAACTGGCGAGCAATTCGGAGCCTCAGGCTTCGAAAACAAGATTATCTCCCGACTTCGACTAACAGAGGTATCCGTATTGCCAAAGGCAGAGGAACCAAAGAAACTCGAAGGCCGTGTCGTCTTCGAGGTGACCGCGGATGCAGGTGCGGTTTTTTCTTTCGTAATATATACCGGTGTGCTCACAGCATAAGGTGCTCTTAGAGATGGCCAATCATGTCGGAATCATGCATGGTGGCGTGGCAGCCATGATGATCGACAAGCATGTTTCTTCTACCCATGTTCGATTGCAGCATGAGTTAATAAGTCGATATACAGCTGTTCCTCGATATCCATCTACATGCTTGGGCTCGCGACAAGCGGTCGTGGCACAACCTACGTATCGCAATCTCTGAATATTGTGTACCATTCACCGGCATTGCTGTACGTTCGAAATTTGTTTGACACGAGAATTTACGTTGTCAATGTGCTGACGAATCATGTTAGAGGCGACAAGCTACGCGTCGTGAGCACAACGCTTACCCTCGGTAATCGGTCGCTTTCATCTCGTTGTGAAGTGAGATTCTTTTCAGCTCTCTTGCTTTATTAGCTTATGTCTGTTGCTTCAAAGATATGGAATACTACACGACACCGATTAATGGCATCAGCTGTACACATCCAAATGAACCCCTCTGAACAGAAGGCCGCATCTGCTAAACTCTAAGCTACGCAGGCGCCATTAGATTTCTTGCATATACCCCAACCCTCGTCACACCTGGTTCTGGTCCAAACCATGTAATATAGATTGTGCTTTGTTCGTAGATTGTCATATATCCAACATGAATCCAGAGAAAATATGCCAAACGAGAATGAGGGTTGTAGTAAATCTGATATATGAAGCACAAATGAATGTTGAAAACCAAAACCAAGTCCACAATCTCGAGCACCATACTTCACTTCTTCCACGAGGGTGCAGCTGGGGCCATAAAGGGACCAGCCTGCACGGCCCCCACACCAATAGATCTCAAAATGTCCTTTCGCTTGTCCTCCCATGCCTTGAGTGCTTTGAGAAGCTGTACTATCTTATCGCGTTTCCCTTGTCGGACGTCGTTGATGCTCACACTGCCCATTTTCACATCGTTGTCGAGGAGGAAGTCAAAAAGGCGGAATAGCCCGTCCAGCTTATCATCGTTGGGGCCAGATGGGAATGCCGAGTCGGGCACTGCCGGTGAAGTTGGTTTACCAACAATTGCTTCCGCCAGACGAAGAAGTGCGAGACCACTATAAAGTTGTCCCGTGGGATCGTTGGTTCGCAACGAGATCGGTAAGTGCGAATTAGCCCATTCAATTAGACTTGCATCTGATGCTTTCGGCTATATAGGGTTGATGGGGTCAGTATCGCACCGCGCGGAGAAGGAAACGAACAAACCGCGGAAGCTGCTGAAGCGCTTGGTCGTGCCTCCCTAGCTGGGCGGGGAGGAGCTTCGTGCGTAATAGGTGCTGTACTGGGCAGAACTTCTGGCTGGCCCGCGATAGGATGGTGAGTAAAGAACGAATCAAGACGTGGCCGCTCGCTATCCTGTGGGTCACCGCCATCTGGCGGTGGTAAACCCATCAGGACGCGAGCATCGCGAGAAGAAAGTTGATTTGGATTCTCGCGGCGTAAAGCCTTCTGTGTCGCGTCGCGAGCGGTAGGAGACGGTGGTCGAGGGGCCGGATTCATCGCTTGGGCGACTGTCAAAGGGATGGTGGGGATGTTAACAGAGGAGATAACAGGCTCTGTTCGAGATTTATCAGGTGAGTGCCCGAAGACGACGGCTCACACTCACTTGAATAATCTCTGCCAATAGTAGACTTCATGATCGCTTTCATCCACTCGCGTACGATAGCTTGCTCATCTGAACTGAAAAAATGGGTCTTGTCTGTCTCGTGTACTATTCTGAAGCCATAACGTCCTGGATCAATGTTCTCATCTGCAATAACCTTGTATCCGACGATATTGACGTAGCCCTTGATTCTTGTTTCCTGAACAATAATATCAGCATTGCCTTTATGATGAGTAGGCGAAAACCATACCGTCTTGTTGTCGCTCCGCAGAATGTAAAGATGTGGGCCCTTGATAATGAAATACCGCACCTTCCACGTATTGTAATGGTCGCCTTTCTTACGCATCCATCCCTGGTGATCAGGAGTACCGATCTGGTCGATAATACTCTGTCCTGGCTGGAACGTGCTAGGACCATCGGCACGTGTTTTCGGTGCTGCACTTGACAATTCTTTCGCTTTCACCATTCCCTTGTCCGCATCATTGTCCCTCGACTTCTCAGATGGTTTCTCCTTTGATGAATACCTCTTTTCATCAAAAGAGTCGCTGCGTGAAACATTGCGAAGAGAACTGGAGACCGTTCCATCTGACGTTGTTGGGCGACCCGAAGCCTTCCTGCCGCCATATAGCCGGGAGAGACTAAGACTCGAAGATTTCTCCATTGGGCTGTCGTCAATCACTGACCTATTTCAAAGTGAGTGACAAATAAACCATACGATCACCGACGCGTACGGAGTGAACCTAGGCGGAGGCTTCCTGGATTTTCCAAGGGAACTGGTAAAGGTGCTTCCGAACAAGCTATGTCGCTCTGTGCCCTTCGTCGCAATGTCCACACCCCGCTTATTCCGGCTATGCTTGCTGCTTTGCCTGCTCGCGATGCTGGAGTCATCCAACGGCTCCCGTTTCGCCGATCTGGGTGACGCCATCACTAAGGCCGAAGAAGTCGAGAGTGCAGTAGATGAATCATTAATGGAGCCGGCTTCGTCCTTCACGGTAGATGAGGACCCTGTGGAACGACCGAAGAGGAGTCGGCGGTTCTTGGTGGCGGAGGGTGCATTTTCCCCCTGCGGAAAGATTTAACTGATACTACACACGGAAAAGAGACATGAAATCACCTCGCTCATGGCACCGCGATCATCGTCTTGCAACTCTGCAGGCTCGCTTGGATCTTGAGAACGTCTGTTCAGGGCACCATCGCTAGGTGAAGGTGCAAGATGGCCCGACCCCGTACGCTAACATAGGTCAGTGATAGAAACCTCGGTAGAAGATGAAACACTCACCTTATGGTCTTTCCCGTTCGACGGGACGAGGCCGAGTCCCACCATACTTGTCGCACCAACTAGGACATTATTTTCTAACGAGGCTCCGTTGATACTAAGACTAGCGCTTGACAGACTTGAGACTCTTTTGGCGACGACGTGTCTTGCGTCTGCAGCTGGACTTTCGGGGCTGACCATAGAACCAAACGTCGCCGAGTTCGGTACAGTTGTAGCGGAACTCATAGTGGTCGCGAACATGGGGCTGTTCGGCGATTGATTCGTCGAGCCAGAATGCGAATGCGCATAGGAGTAGGACTGAGAACGGGAATGAGATAATGATTGGAAATGTTGAGGGGACTGGTTGTCGGGGAAGATGATCGATGGAGGACGCCGTAATTCGGAGATGGAGTTGGCAATGCGCACACGCTTTCCAAATGCGACAATGCCAATTTCAGCTTTGAGGAGGTTAATGTCGAGGTCGAGTAAGACATCACCAGTGATCTCTTGTTCTATCAAAGGATGACGTAAGTTCAAAGTCGTACAACGAGAAAGGGAAAGATTTACCGATAAACTTGTCGCTGACGTCTTGGCCAAAGCCCTTGGACTTCAGCCACTCAACTACTTCTTCAACACTCCACTCCGACGGAGATGGCTTCGTCGGAGGACTGCTTACCCGTGTAGGTTCTGATGATGTCTGCAGCATAGAATTTGTAGAAGTACGTCCCGTAGATGCAATACTATTGTGCTTGGACGTCCGGGGTGGACTGACTGGGGAAATTGCATTAGATACTTCTCGAACATCAGGCACTGGAGTAGCCTGGACGGTTGGTTCTGGAGAAACGGGCAATTGTATGGAGTATGGATCAACCGGAATAATAGGAACGGGCGCGAACAAATTCGCCATAGGAGATACGGGAGCCGACCGAGATTGTGAAGCATTACGTTCATGACCAGTAGGGGCAGAGGTAAAAGAAAAGGTCGTTTGATCCATTTTGGCTGTTTGTTCACCATCACCGGGTGTAAGTAAACCTTCCGAAGGCAATATCGCAGATGAAGTCGCGTTCGAATCCTTCCTCTTGTGACGTTGGTCTCCTGCGCCATCGTTATCACCATCTTCCTCATCTTCCTCTGGGATATGAGGATGATCCCGTGAAAACTGATGCATATTCTGAAATTGATCAATTGCGTCATCCTCTTCATCCGCTTCACTCTCATCACTCATTTCGATATCTATGGGAGGAGCGACAGAACGCTGAGGCATGATGTCGGCCGTCACCGTCTTCGCTTCCACAACCTTACGCGCCTGTTCTGCGAGCTTGTCTCGTGCACTACGGTGCCAGTCCTCTCCCTCCTCTTCGCCTTCCCGTAGGCTGGTACCTCCGTCGGTCTCCGTGTCGGTCTCGCGATCGGTGTCTCCGTACCGAGTGCTGGCGAAGCTGAAGCTGCGAGCTTCATCTCGATCATTTTGGCCAAGCTGCTCAATGGCCTTCTGGACGTCCGTCATAGTAGCCTTCATAACTTCCCCTTGATGTCCTGGTGGTTCGCCGATGGCAACACCAATTTTGGACTCGAAGTCACTGCCAATGATTGAAGGGTCTACCTCCTCCTCATTAAGTGGCTGTAGGGTGTCAGGAGGCGTATCCAGGGAAGGGCCAGTAGGGGATTCTGATGGTGAAACAGCATCGGAAGGTGCGGGAGTAGCCGGGGTGGTATAGCTCTTGGGAAACAGGCCAGTTTTACCTGCAAGGTTGCGTCCCTGGTAATAAAGTACCATGTATAAGCTAATATCCAAACCGCCGAGAAAGTCGGCAAAATACCACTGAGCGCAGTAGAGCTCATGTAGGGTTGAAATAGCTGCGGAGCATCCATGGCTCCATACGTGCCCGTGCACTCAGCGGGTAAAAAGGCGGACAGTGCTCACCTGCCACCAGCCGTCGCTGTATTGATCATCCTTCTCTATGACCTCGATGGGCTGACCAGCATGGAAGGCAATTTCGTCTTCATGTTCGGGTTGAAAGTCGTGGAGTGCGTACACATATTCTGGCATTGTGTCGATGGCTATCGATAGACGAACAACCTAGTGTGAGGGCCTAATAGCTCCTGAGGTAAAGTGCGGGTTAGCAGAACACACAGCAAGCACGGGGAGAAGTGCACACCTGTATTCTTTGAAAAGATTTGGAAAGGTCAGTATGTGGCAATATGAATGCAAGAATAGCAGGTAGTTGTTGCGAGTAACCTGCTAGTATGTTCTCAAGGTCGCAAGCCCGAGGCTGTCGACGTCGAGTGCGATGAGAACAGTTCCGTAAATTCGACCAGTACTCACTAACTGAGTTTACCGCAATACTTCCATGATGACTCAGCAATTTCGAAATATGGAAATCAATGACAACATCACCCCAGCCGCCAGCGAACGGTCACGGTTAACGAGCTTTATAACTTTTAGGTGTAACGATATAAGACTACATGTCGAACCCACCTCATAATGAGGCCTTGAGGTTTTTTAACTTACGGTCCAAAGGGGGATTCTTCAGATCCCGCTTTCTTGCAAGCGCTTAGAGATGACTACTTATGGGATTATGTAAGTGTAAAGTCAAGTGATTAGCGCCAGCCAGTGCTTATGTAGTCTCATCAGTAACAGGTGTAAGTGGACAAGTGGGTTGTGACAACTGTGGTTGCCAGTGCGGCTGTACCGTACAACTTGTTCTGCCACCAGAGCCTAAGTGACTGGGTGGCACTTGAGTTCAAATATTCTCACGCTTCCACACGCCACTCCCTTGTCTACTTAAGTCCATCTATGTAGGGGAGACTACTTACCTGGACAACGAAGAAGTCACAAATGGCGACGAACCAAGCAGCAACACCCGGTAAGAGCTATCTCATTAGTCAAACTGTCAGTACCATCAACCCAGGGCCCTTCTATATAGGCGGTACATTGACATCCAAGCGCTTGAGTGGGTCGTGATCGCCCTTGTCACGTCCAGCTATCCTTAACATCCGATCAGCATTCGTGACCGGAAATGCCAATAAATTGAAGGAGACCAAGTATATTCTATCCCAAGGAACACCAGTGGAAATATACTCGCAAGACCTAGACAGCAAGTGGTTTTTCTAATCAACGCCGATTCACTCGCTGATCATATACTCAAGTACCCGAATTGCAAGGCACAACGCAAGAAGTCGCCATAGCGAAATGCCGTCACGCAGCTCAGTTGGTCAGTCTCTTGGATCTGAATGATTTATCACCTTATGCCGTCTCTGGTAGCTTGGGAAGCCGTGTATAACGGAGGACACCGCATTGTGCTTCGTGGCTTATAATGGGCTACCTGGTCCATATATCAAGCATTTTATGAAGACCCTCGGCCATCAAGGTTCGTAGGTGCAGGGCATTCTGCTGCAAGACATTGTTTGAACGCGCCCGAGTAGGCTTAAACAACATGCTCGTTGGATTCCCGACGAAAGACGCGTATGCGCTCTGCACTTTTGCATACAGTGCGGGCCCAGGCACCGAGCCGATCCTTTTTGAAGGCCGCACAGATGGGACAATCGTCCCTGCCAGGGGACCTGGCGATTTTGGGTGGGATGCCATCTTCCAGCCGAAAGGTTGCTATAAAACGTGTGCAATTTTTTTTTGTCTGGTTGTTCATAACGCTGAAAGTGTTGGCAAGCTTCGCCGAAATGACCAAGGAAGAGAAAAATATCATTTCTCACCGGTACCGTGCCTTGGAAAAGCTCAGGTCGTATTTGGCGACCTTGCCTGAGAGCAGCCTCTAGAGCTATACAAACTTTATTATGTTTGTACGTAGCGGGCGCACGATCTTTAACATCAATTCCTCGACAGACTGCCCATAATCTTGCGAGCCGTGCTCTATTCCCCCACAGTTGAATCATATTTTTTGTGGCGATGTCCGAGTGGAGGAAGGATGACGACCCAGAACTAATTTAAAGTGTTCACATTAGACAAGGTCCTTACATATCTGATGGATGAGAGGTTAACTTGTGACTCATCATATTGACTTGCTTTCGAGTGTGAAATGCAATCCAATTTAAATATCATATATCCTCGGAGCATGGTGGAAAACAGATTGAATGTCAATCGTCATTCCGTCATCTACTCTCGAGACAGACGTTGACAACGTAGACTTCGTCTTTCTCCTGAACCTTGATGCAAACACGAGGATTTTTTCAGACTTTTTCCACGTGCTTACTGATCCGGTGAAGAGTCGAATCGCCCTCGGCCCGTCCCCCGACTTCCCGACACAACTTTTTTTGACGAAGGTCAACTCGCACCCTCCACATACCCCCTAGCGGACATCTATTGGCAGTTCCGACACCGCTACAAAAACCGGGGAGGAACCACATTCCTTACTTAGAGTAAAATTTTTCTATCTAGCGACGTGAGCATCGGGCAAGTCTGGCAGCTATTCCAAATCCATGTCAAACCATCTTCCAAGAAAGAAGGCCAGGGTATCCCGTCTGGATGACGATGAAACCTCCATGAAACCCCGTCCATCGAACCCTCTCCAAAAACAGCGTGAGCAGCTTCCAATAGCACGAGGTAATTACCCTGTCTATACGACTCCCCGCATCTCTACTCAACACATTCGCAGGACGAGAAGCTCTGATCCGTGAAATACAACAAAATGATACAATAATTTTGCTGGGAGAGACGGGGTCAGGAAAAACCACTCGTGCGTCTGTTAGCCATCATGCCACTGCTTTTGCACCTCATGACTCCACCTTAAGTACAGAAGTTCCCCAATACATCCTCGAGTCGGGCATCGCGGGCAAGGGTATGATTGCTGTCACTCAGCCTCGACGAGTAGCAGCAACATCGCTCGCCGCTCGTGTAGCAGCAGAGAAAAACGTCACTGTCGGTGGACTTGTCGGATACTCTGTGAGATTCGATGAGGCTTCCAGCTCCGAAACCCGCATAAAATACGTCAGTGACGGTATGCTTGTTCGGGAGCTGCTTTCGGATCAGTTGTTGTCGAGATACAGTGTCATAATAGTGGATGAAGCACATGAACGAACCCTTCGGACTGATTTCCTAATAGCAAACCTGAAAACAATACAGTCCGCCAGGAACAGTCGGAGGGATGTCAATGGGAAAGGAAAGAGTCCCGCGTCAGCTCTCAACCCGTTGAAGCTCATCATCATGAGTGCGACGCTTGATGCCGAGAAATTCAGTCGGTTCTATAACAAGTGGGTGCATTCCTTTTAAGACACGGTAGACTTGCTAACGACGACTGCAGTGCTCGAATACTCTATGTCAAAGGTCGACAACACCCTGTTCAAATATTCCACACATCCGCCAGTCAAACGGACTACGTCGATGCAGCACTACGGACATTCTTCCAAATACACACCGACAAACCTCCAGGAGATGTTCTTATATTTCTCCCAGGTACATTATGTCTACTTACCAGCAACATCCATTCTAACTTCTGATATCATGCAGGTCAAGAAGACATCGAAAGTCTTGAAAAATCGATAAAAATGTATGCGCGCAGACTGCCTGAAGAGCGCATGAGTGTACGATATTCTCACATTATGACGACTTTTTTTCTGATCATGACCCTCATCTAGGTCTTAGTATGCCCAATGTACGCTGCCTTGCCACCTACACAACAAGCACGAATATTTTCCTCCGCCCCTTCAAACACCCGGAAATGTATTCTTGCTACCAACATTGCCGAGACGTCCATAACGATACCCGGAATAAAATATGTGATCGATACTGGAAAGTGTAAAGAAAAACGCTATTTATCGAAGGATACCGGTGGAGGTAATTTCGGTGATTGTTCATCTGGGGTCACGACTGACCTCTTCGCCAGGTTTTGATACCCTTTTGACACGAGATATTACAAAATCATCGGCTATGCAGCGAGCTGGTCGCGCCGGTCGCGAGGTATGCATGAAACATATATTTTGACGTATCTAACGTGAAGTAGGGACCAGGATTCTGCTTCCGTTTGTACACAGAAGACGCATTCAATGCAATGGCGCTTTCCGCGGAGCCTGAGATTCGCCGATGCAGCTTAACCCAGAGCGTCTTGCAACTGAAGTGTCTCGGTCAAGACTTTGAAGCGGTTGACTTTATGGATCCTCCCGAGATCGGGTCAGGTGCGACCACTGATATACCTCCATGCCAATGCTGACAACTTTTCCAGTGATGTCCGCGCTCAAAACACTCTGGCTTCTTGGTGCACTGGACAACTCTAAGACGCTCACCGCACTGGGGCGTCAAATGGCGTCCTTCCCCGTGGAGCCGTACTTCGCACGCATCATCCTCGCGTCCAAGACCCACGGCTGCACCTCCGAGGTAATAGACATTGTGTCCATTCTCTCGTCCTCTTCTTCGCTCTTCCTCGATATCTCAGATCAGCGCGACGCCATCGCGGATGCCCGGAGCAAGTTCCGACATGCGAGCGGTGACCACATGACAATGCTCAACGCTCTCCGAGCGTACCAGGAGATTGCCGCATCTGAGAGCAAGGGTGCGAGAAAAGACTGGTGCCGCCAGCATTTCGTGAATGAGAGAACGTTCGTGGAGACGATGAAAATTAGAGATCAGCTGAGGCAGACGTGTCAGCGAGTTGGCATTGACTGGCATGCTTCTATGGCGGATAACGAGGAGCCAGTACTGAGATGCTTTGTTACTGGCCTTGTTCAACAGTCTGCGTTTTTACAGCCGGATGGAACATACAAGCAAACATTGGGCCATTCTGTGAGTTTGAGTTTCACATTTTGCGAATGCAGAGGGATTGAACATGTCAAAGGTCATTAAAATCCACCCAGGTTCCACGCTCTGCGACAAAAAGGTACCTGCCATTATCTACGATGAACTTGTAAGTAGCTGTCATTTCCCTATTGTTCCCAGTTAATGTGCAATGTATAGGTCTACACCAGCCAGATCTACGCAAGGGACGTATCCTCTGTTCCAAAGAGCTTCTTTAGTAACGTCACACCAGTAACGAAGGAAGCGTAATGTAGGTGCGCGTATTCTCGCACACTCATACGATCTCTCTATAGTGCTACGGGTTAGAAACCACACAAACTAGCATCTCGCAGGCTTGGATTGATTATTTTATACCTCATCCGGTCTACGGAGAGCGATTACCCTTCTATATTCCAAAACCCACCCAACGAGATGTCTATTAATGTAATGCTGGGAATGACTACGCAACTGAGGCAATTATGCCGTCACCATTAATGAGCTCTGTTAATGGGAGGACGGTTTGAAACGTCGAACACATTTTGACCTACTTTTATTCGGGACCAGGGAGACCTACTAGCGTTATGCTGATCACGTTGACAGCACCTGAGGATTGTATTTTTATTGGAGTACATTATGAGAATCAGATAAGCTGCACATAGAATGATCAGTATAGGTAACACAGCGTAGGTACTTACTAATCGGACAACACCGAACTTTGGTAGATTATCTCGAGATTATCTGGATGCGTGATCATATCTTTCGACATTCTTCTGCGGATGAAATCTCCCCTCAGACTCTCAGATAGCATGCACGCTCTTGAAAGCTCTCTGTTAACTGGACAATGGGATCTTAATCTCCCTTCAGAGTTGGAGTCGTGTCCTCCTGCTGCAGAGCTCACAAAGGATGTCATTGACGGTAAATTCCGGGAAGTGCTCACCTCACCCCTCGCCCAAATATTTTTCAGGGCATCTGAGCTACAGGATAAAAACTACCAAGAATCGTTCTCGTGGTCATTACCATCTGTGACAGATGAAGCGGACAAAGAACGCATCCAGATCATCCTGGCCGTTGCGTGCTTACATGCTTTCGTCCAGGCAAACTGGACCGGACCGGATCTCGACATCAAACCCTCTGAAGTTATCGTTGATGACAAGAACCAAACAGTGATAACCGATGAACTTCTTGATGTGAAGGCAATGACTGAGCTTGCTTACGGCGGCGAGCCTGCTTACCACCTCGCACAACATGCGGCTTTCTTGCGTCTCTCTCAGCTCATTTTCGCCTTGCCATATCAACATTGCATATCGGTTCCCTGGTGGCAGTTACGTACATCGATTATTCACCAACAGCTACTAGACGAGGCAGTGCCTCTTCCACCAGACGCTCTTAATTCCTTGGAGTCCCTGTTGCAGACCCTTTCGGGGGATCACGATCTCGCTGGTCGTCTACAGCTAGAGCAGGGTCGCCTCGATCACATTTTTTGCCATGATAAGGCCGCTTCCGAAAAATTTCTTCGAGCGGCTCGTGCTACGGGATTGCAGTATGAGCTGACCGGAGCACTTGGGAGACGAACAAAATTCCAACAAAAAGATCTTAGTCAATTGGTGTTGCTGGCGGAAAGTCGGAAACGGGATAGTTTCCCCGCCGAAGACGTCCTCGGTCTTGCCGATCATTCACGTATGCCTGTCATACCACCTATCACACCAGATCCAAATCTTCCAGTTTCTTTGGAATTGAATGACGATACGCTTCTCGAACAGACTGAGTTCACGTCCTCTGCCCCCTTGTCCACGACAAGTCAGCTGAGTCATCTGGATCCAGTTTTACAACCCCCTCTACACCCACTCGATCAATGTATCCTTCTATCCCTTTGCCTCAATGTACGGAATACATCCCCTTCGCACGGCCTCACAAGCGAACAAATGTCGCCTTACGTTGCGCGAGTCATATCGCATCCCAAGAACTGGTCAGTTCACACTATGGCTCTTCTTCTGCGGTCCCGCCTCGAATCCACACGCACGCGAACAGTAGAGCGCTCAGTATTGCAGCTCCAAGCCCTCATAGATCAAATGCCGACTGCTGATTCCTCATTGCCGGAGCGTTTACTTTACTTCCATTCAATACCACTTCCAAGCAAGTGGGATATGGAACGCGAGCTGGCATTACGTTTCCTCACCCTCGGCGTAGTAAAATCGGCTTTAGAGATCTTCGAACGCCTCGAGATGTGGGAGCAGGTTGTGAAGTGCTGGCAGTCCATGGAGAGGACGGACAGAGCAATTGCGGTTGTCCGTGACTTACTTGAGGGCCGCAAAGAGGAAGCTGAGAACGTGATTTTACGGGGTAAAGATTTACCGTCGTCGCGGCGCGGCAAACTAGATTCCATCCGACAGGCGAAGCTATGGTGTCTTCTAGGAGATCTAGAACCGGACAATGCAGTGAAGCATTATGAACGCGCATGGTCATTGTCAAAGGAGACTTCCGGGCGTGCAATGCGGTCTCTTGGTGGCTACTACTTCGCACGAGCGGAATTCGAAAAGGCTGTTCCCTGCCTGCAACGTGCATTGAATATCAATCCGTTAATGTCGCGTTCTTGGTTTATTCTGGGGTGTGCTTATGTTCGCCTCGAAAACTGGGAGGGGGGCCGAGATTCATTTAGTCGATGCGTTTCCATTGACGATGAAGATGGAGAGAGTTGGAATAATCTGGCAAGCATGTATCTCCGTTTAGACTCCTCCCAGAATGCCGGACCAGATGGAAATGATGTAAGCGAAACGAATCTTCTCTACCCTGTATGAACTCAATTTTTTTTGTTGCTAGGGAGAGGATCGGTCTGGCAAGGCCACTTCTTTTTCAAACAGGATGCTGGCATTCCGTGCTCTGAAACAGGGTCTGAAATACAACTACGACAATTGGCGCATGTGGTCAAATTACATGGTTGTCGCCGTAGACGTCGGGGAACTCTCGGAGGCATGCCGTGCCCTAACACGTATTGTCGAGGAACGGAGCGCAAAAATTGGTGCAGAATGTGTGGATGAAGAAGTTCTTGAGCGCCTGGTAAATGCCGTCACCAGAGTGCCGGCTGACCCCATTCAGGCTGGGGACGATAGGGGACGTAATGCCGTAACCAATCCCAATGAGGGCCATGGGCTACTCAGGAGGGTGCTGGATCTTTTCGACCGGACAATTCTCCCGCGCGTATCTTCTCCTCGCATCTTCCGCGCCTATGCACGTCTTCTGACTTGGCAATCACGGTGGGAAGATGTATTAAAGGCGTTCCAGGATGGGTATCGCTGCGGCATCGCCGGAACATTTGAGAAGGGGGAGACTGACGTTGAAAAATGGCGTGAAGCCGTGAATGAAGTCGAGGACATGATAGATGTTCTGAAAAATTTTGGGCCGCGGGTGCAAGGGTTCAATTGGCGATACCAGGGACGCAGTATTTTGCGGACATTCATGGGTCGGTCGAAGGACTACGAAGAGGAGGTGGAATGGTCGCGCCTGATAGAAATGCAAAGCGAGTTGCGTAGTGAAGAGTAGTGATGGTCATAATGATGTTTAATATCGAAAACACGAGGAGGCAGATGATAATGAATATGAGATGACTGTAAACTGCAGTGTGGAGTGTCAAATAGGGAATACACGTATTGTGAAGTTATGATTGTACAGATATAGCATGAGAGCAGGTAGGACAACGTGGCGCGTAGGAAATACGTCGAAAGCCGAACATAAAGGTTTAACATGACGTCACGTAGAAGACGAAATATAGGGAAGGAAAAACTGCTAGAGTTTCCAGTCTAAAGTTAGAGCCATGCGGTTCAGAGCAAGTGTGGTTAGAATTTCGGTGACCATACTAAGGCCGGAATGCTTGATGGTCAGACGTGCACTGAAGATATCTTCTGGCTGGCTGAGTTCCCATGCAGCGACCGTTGTACGTCCATCTAGGCACTGAAAATCGATGAGCCAAACAAGAGCATGGAAATCCGCGCCGTCGTACCTCCATCTTCTGTGGGGAAACCTTCCACTTCAGCTCCCTACCATTCTGTGCCGTAAAATAGCGCGACCTATGAATTTTTTCGTATCCTAATTCAGCGACATGGGATGGGCAGAACCTACGTGCTAGCATCTTTCTTCTGGCGAAGATGATTGACCATGGCAACTTCCGGCCCATTACCGTATACAAGGTATCCTGGGGCCCTGGATGGTCCGAAATACAAGTAAGAATTGCTGGGACCCATGATGTCTGGGTGCTGCTGGCTCCAAGCCGCTTCGCGAGCGATGTGGACAATAACATTCACCCGTTGGTCAACCTTTAGAGTAGGTCAGAGGATGCTGTGCGTTGAGCATCAGATTGTTACCGTTTTCCTGATTTAGACGGCCGTGCATTAGATTTTTAAGCCAAGGATGTTGTCGAGGAGGCACGTACACCGTGAACGCTGGTCTGCTCTCAAGATCTTCAAACCTATGACTGAAGGGGTCTGAGCCGAACTGAAGGAGAACATATGAACCGGCCATAATGGGAAAGATAGAAGAAAGGCGAGGGGGGAAAGCGATTTGTTACATTGTGTCCCTCCTACCTTTTCATGCACAAGGACATGCTGAATTGGGATACAAGACGATTAAAAGGCACCGCCACAAGAGAAAACTCGTAAAGAAGTCCACGTGGCTTGTCATGACACCTACCACATTTGGGTAGCCGAAAGATCATTGCTTCCGAGGCCGTCCAAAAACGGATGGCTCAAGTCCACGTGCGTGACGCGTGTGCAATATCTAATAGATCAGGGCCTCCGTCATTTCATTTGATTCCCCAGCTGTCCTCCAGACTCAACCTTCCACGATTGCAAGTTGGGCGATAGTCAAATGCTTATTCTAGGTTTTAAAATATCAAATTATTCCAAGGATAGCTGGGGTGTACTAGCCATGTGTGGTCATCGTGTGCCTGCAGGAGTATGCAAAATATAATAGCCCTTCTCCTGAGAAAACGCAGTATCAGACGCGAAAACAGGTCAAGGTTCACCGAGGGCGAATGAGACGCGCTCCACTTCTACGTACACGGGTAAGCACATTCCCGAAATGATAAGAAATGACACACGTGGATAAATGCTTAAACCAGGCAGTCAATTGTCCTGTTCAGTCGTACACTGGAAAACATGAGGATTGTCACCACCGATCTGTTTCGCCGCATGCTTACCATGTATGATGCCTGGTGAATTAAGTTTGCGTAAATAAGCGTATAGAGTGGGCAGAATGCCTCGCGTACCGTAAAATAGCGTCCACACAAGAATGAAGGTGAAAATATTATCTTGACCGGGGTTGACCAACTCCCCGAGTCCGCCGGGCAAGTATCTTGCAGGTTTCCCTCTGCAGTTCACGGCGTAGATGATAAACGAGGTTGAAATGATGGATGCAATAAAGAGCGCGAATCCTAGCCAGTTCTCTAGACCAAGGATTCCTGCAACAGCACCAGCAAAGCAAGAGGAGAGAAACTTGACAGAGTTCAAGGCTTGATTATGCAGGACATTCGGAGCAAACACAAGCTGAGCTGAAGTATCTGCAGGTGTCGCCATCGACGATGTTGAACTCGTGAGTCGTCAACGGTCTGAGTCTGTCACCGTGGGTCGTGTACGGCGACGACTCGGTGACGACGCCAGAAAATCTCTCACGCCCGTCTTACTTAATCCACTTCCGATACCCGAACTGCGATGATTAACGTTTGCGCTTTTGGGCGCCTTCACAAAACTCAAGTCAAGCAGATAGAGTTGTCAGACGACCAACACTGCCATCTCCCTGGAGAACTCAAGAAGTAGTCATGTCCAAGAATCCGGATGGAAAACAGATCAAAGTCGGGATTCTTGGTGCTACGGGCACTGTAGGGCAGCGCTTCATCACTCTGCTCGGGAAGCACCCATGGTTTACCATCCATGCACTTGGCGCATCTTCCAGATCGGCTGGAAAGCCATATGTGCAAGCTGTTAATTGGAAGCAGACAATGCCGATACCTTCTATCGTTCGCGAGATGATCGTTCAGGAATGCCGCCCACAGCACTTTGTCGATTGTGCTGTCATCTTCTCTGGTCTAGATGCTGATGCGGCGAGCGAAATAGGTACATGCCCTCTGCAGATAATCACTCTTTTTATGAAGCTTATCATGACGGAAATTAGAATCTGCGTTTAGAAGTTCTGATCTCGCAGTTTTCTCTAACGCAAAAAATTACCGAAGAGATCCATCTGTACCTCTGATCGTCCCCCTCGTAAACGATTCGCATCTTTCCATCATTCCTCAGCAGCAAGCTCTCCACGATCCCCCTCTCAAGAAGGGATTCATCGTTACCAACGCCAATTGCTCTACTACGGGCTACGTCATACCCCTTCGGGCCTTGGAGAAGGCCTTTGGACCAATCGAGTCCTGTCTCGTCACTACCATGCAAGCTATATCCGGTGCTGGATATCCAGGCGTGCCTAGTCTTGATATCATTGATAACATCGTGCCGTACATCGGTGGCGAAGAAGAGAAAATGGAGTGGGAGACATTGAAGATTTTAGGAGGCATCGCCGATGGAGATGACGGAAGAAAAACGTTTGATATGCACGCACGTCATCCGTTACGCGTATCCGCTTCTTGCAATCGAGTCCCAGTCGTCGATGGGCACACGATGTGCGTATCTGTACGTTTCCAGCGTAGGCCTCCTCCCAGCCCACAGCAAGTCCGCGAAGCGCTGGTGGCTTATACTCCAGAGGCACAGTCCATTGGATGCCCATCTGTGCCTGTCCATGCCATATTTGTACATGAAGAACCCGACCGCCCACAGCCTCGGTTGGATCGATATTACCAAGATGGTGCAGGCGTGTCAGTGGGCAGAGTGCGCCAATGTCCCGTCCTTGATATAAAGTTCGTCGTACTCGCGAACAATGTCTCTATTGGAGCAGCTACAAGTAGCATCATCAACGCGGAGCTTGCCGTGTTGAAAGGAGTTGTGAAGGTGGAGTGATGGGGCACACTCTTCCAGTTTATCCTCGACAATGATGCGCAAGATGATGTAGCAGTTCGGCAGTCACGAAAGTATGAACTTGTCACAAGAGTAGAAAGATCAAATAATAGCGTTTATGTTACTGCGAGTATATTACGGGAGAAGGCACTGGTACAATTGGATACTGCGCTGGTCATGATATTGATACAATGTTGTAACAAGAAAAATCGTTGATCAATCAGCTCGAGAGGAACGGTCGCGGACCTGTACAAAGGTCTCGATCATGCGCATCATGTTCCCCAGACCCCGCGTGTCTGGAAGCCATTCTCCGTTGTTGACGCAAAGAATCTTCATGCGTTCGTGATAGTTGAGATCAGGAAGCAGCTTAGGAGTGATTAAGAAGTATTGAGCACTATCGGGCTTGCACGTAACTTCGACCAAAGAATTGTGCACCGCCCGCTCGGCGCGTTGGTCCATCCCCTTCAAAAACAAGGTCATTAGCACTTAACGTGACAAGGGCAGGAAAGGGGTCACCTGGTTAATTTCGTCGACGAGAGAGAACGGCGTTCGGGCCTCTTCAGTCAAACTCATCAAGTAAAGAATAGTGGTAAGTGATCGTTCCTGGAACCTCAAAGTAAATGCCATGCACGGAGTAAGTTTAATCCATACTTACGCCGCCTGACTGACGCTGTCCTGTAAGTAGTTGCAACTTCTCCTTATCACGGAATTTAACGAGGATGTCGATCGCCCACTTGTCATAATCGTCATGGGGGCTAATCCGGATTTCACCCGCACAGCCAATGCCTAAAGGAATCAATCAACATAAAAGTATGATGCCAAGGTTCAGTAACTGACGATCGAATGCAGCCGAGAATTTCTTCCCAATGCTAGCGACGAGCTTCTCCAAAGCCGGTTGCCAGCGATCCTAATCGAGAACTCAGATATTTGAAATAGAGTGAGCAAGGATTCCGCTCACTCTGGCGTTCTTAATTTCTCGCTCCAGTCTCCGGGTAGCCTTTTCTCTGTCTTCCAGAGTGTTCGTTAGAGCTTCGATCTGTTCGCCACTTCAGTAAATAAAGACCCTTATATTAGAGTTGGAGCAGGCACCTCATGCTTCCGCCGCTCATATTGCTCAACGACACCAGGGTTCGTCTGCGTGATCATGTCAAGATTAGCGCGCTGGACATCGAGGTCCGTCCGCAGTTGCTCCACGCTCCTGTCGTGAACCGAACCATCCTGTATGTATTTCAGCTATCTCTGTTCCATATTAACCATCACATCAGGGTTACTCACCATTTCCATCTTGGAGAATTTTTCCTGGAAATCTGCGTCCATGCTCCGAACAAGCTGCACGCTGATGTCGCGTTTATTCTTCGCATCAGCCTTTGCCGCAACGAATATTCTGTCAGCTGGTGATGAAGGTCGCTTCATATCCGCGGACTTTAGAGCAAAATCTGATCGACGAACCTTCTTCAAATTCGGCAAGTGCCCGCTGGTACTTTTCATCCTTCTCTTGGCACAGGGCTTCAAGCGCATTTTTGTTTGCGCTAACCTGAAGAAATTCGAGTCCACTACGAGTTGCTTCAACTTGATCAGCTATAGCAGCGCGAATCAATTGCTGTGGAGTGCATTGTCAGTTTCCTGCGCAGCTTGGGCATAGTTAAAACTGACGGTATATTCCTTTGCAATCTTAATGCGCTTCTTTGACAATTCCATCAGCTTCCTCTTGAGCCTGGCCCGTTCCTCGTCCACAGAAGGTGCGTTCTCGAGGTCCTGCAGCTTGGTCTTGTTGTTCTCTGTCATATAGTATGAGAAATGAAAAACGACCCATAAAGTTCATCGATGTACCAATTTTAGCTGCTAGAGTGGCCAAGTGCCTTCTCGCATTATTCACAGCCTTCTTGCGTCCGTCGAGAGCGTCCTATGTGCGTGGTGAGCTGTGTATACTTCCCGAATAGAAACCGACAGACGAATTTCTCCTTGAATTGGGCTTCTTGTGCCCTGATGTCCCGCTCCTCCGCCGCAAGGTTGTTCGCATCTTCATTGATGACATCAAGAGCCTGCCTTGCCTCCTGAATAGTCTGATCGAGTTTCTTCTTGATCTCAGGGTCAACTAGTGCCCCCAGTAAATAAACATTAGAGAGAGGGATAACGATGTCACTTACTCGTACTGCTGACGAGGTTCCGGGCTGGACGGATGTCCCTCGTCATGTTTGTGGTTCCCCGCTTGCCGTATCGCGATCGTGACACTTGATTCATCGCTGTTCCTGCGACGAACTTTGCCCCACCACCCTCTCGGGAAACAGCTTCCATCGCAGCATTGACATCAACCTTGGAGCCGTCCAGGCCAATGGCCTAATAGCACGGTTCCTAGTTATCAGCGCGTGGCGATTAAACAGGAGTAGATGACTGACAGTGCGATGTAAGTTAACCTCTCGCTTGAGGAACCACAAAAGGCCGTCGGGGCACTCAATCTTGTTGATTGCATAGTCATCGAAACCAAGTCGTTTTAGCTACAGCAGATGGTTAGATCATTCAACAGACAGAACGTGAACGAACCTCTGCCTCGTTCATAGGAGGGGGGGCAATGTTCTGTTCCTTGGGCCTGAACCAGATATTGATACGTGCTCCCCGTCGAAGTCCTGCCTCGTTACTATCATTCAAGTAGCGATTGAGATCATTGTAATCTTCCTCGCATTGCGTGACAAGAATCTACAAATCGATCAGCCAAGCGGCGGGACTCAGGATGTGGTGCAAACCTTGAGATGATCCGCAGTAAAACATGCCTCTACAGCATTGGTAAAGCGCTTATCCGGAACAGTGCAGCAAACCATGGGGGGCTCGAACACCTCCATCTTAAACTTGTCCTGGTTATTGCGAAGCCACACAACCGCGTCGGCCATGTCTCTATCCCATTTCCCCAAATTCTGGAGTTTACGATGGCGCTCGTCTTCAAGGTTTTTCAGCCTGTAATGAATGCGTTATGCCCATCCTGTATCATGTAACATCGAGTTTTCTCACTGGTCGAGCGCACCACTGATCTGCGACTTCTGGGCGGCGGAGGCATCAATATTGGCCGTTTGTCGCTCCTGCAACTCCTCCATGCGCGATCTAACCTGACCGTGGTCCCGATTAACTTTCCTCTAAAAGGGATGGTTAGCGACAGGTTGTCTTGCATCTCATGGGATGCACGAACGATCTCAGCATTGATGGCCTCTACATCTTCCAGTTCGGGCGGATTGTCAAGCTCTCCCTGCCATCTCTCATTCTGTACTTGAATATCTTTGATCTTCTTCACGCGATCCTTCTCTGCTCGCTTCAGACCGTCGAGTCTATTAGTGACGTCCTCTGCGTCACGTTCCTGACCGGCTAGAGATTAGACAAGAAATGAGAATAAATAGTCGAACAAACAAGCTTGTCGTTCTCGGACCATTTGTTCTTCATCTGCTGAAACTTCTGGCGAGATGCGGTCTTCTTTTTCTCACGTGCTTTCTCGCACTCCTTGTGCTGAATAGCGAGCTGCCTTGACGTACGTGAGTAAGATGGCGATGACACACGAGAAGATGAATATACTCTAGCTTGGCATGTGCGGGCGCGTTCCTGTCCTTCAATTTCCGCACTCGGGCATGCAAGTCCCGCTGGCGATCTTTTGCTCTCTGATAGAGCTCCTTAGCTTCATGGTATTCGTTGACAGGAATCAACACTTCTAAAACAGCGATCTATCATTGTGATTAATAAGCTGCAACGACGCTGCGAATAGAAATAATTGCCTCCTTCTCAATACATTTGCGCTCCTGATAACGCTGGACGTCTCGTTCAAGTTGGGCATTACGGTCCTGCATGGTCTTCAACCGCTCCTGCTCATCATTGACTTTCTAAAAGGTATGCGTGAGCCAAATATGATATTAAAATAGAGAAGGCACATACATCCTGGAGATTCTTAAGCTCCTTCCCGGCGGTAATCAGCGTGTCATGCCAAGTAGTCAAATTGATGTCCCCAGCAGCTCGTTGCGTCTCTCTGAGCAACTGTTGCGGAGTCATCTGCGCAAATTCGGAGACCTTGTCCTGAGGTAAGAACGAACTGAAAAGGCGGGTATATGCGGTCAAGAGCGGTGTGCAGCATAGCAAAAGTCAATTACCATAAGTTTCCAACTTGAACATTGAGTTTCGCCATGCGGGTAGAAATCTCCTTCCCAGTGCAAGATTTGCCATTGAGACTGAGAGTTGACCCTTTGGACTTGGCGCTCAAGTTGCGTCGGATTGTAAGATTTTTCTGGCCCTTTGCACCTTTGAGCTCGATTTCGACATATCCACTTTCTTTACCGTGCTTGACGAAGCTAGAAATCTCGTTTGCGCGACCAAGGATCTAATAAAGGTGAATTGAGGTAGTAATCGAGAAATAGTGATGATGACTTACGCTTGGAGGCCAGTTGAGGCCGAGACAGATGGCGCAAGCTATACTGCTTTTACCAGTGCCGTTCGGCCCGAGTATCATGTTCAGATAGGGACCAGGCCGAAACTCTACCCAGTCGTATGTGAGGAAATTGTGTAACTGAATGCGCACGATTGAACCGGGGATGAAGCTGAGAGACAAAAGGTAAACAACGTTAAGAACGTCAGGAGGTATTGCAGTGGCTCACCCGTCGTCATCGCGTGGAAGAGTCATTACTTGCTCCCTTTTGGGGCTGGAGGGAACAAATTCGCCTTCTGTATTGGCACGAGCGCGCTTGCGGCTCCTTGGAGATCCTCCCTCGTCCTCGTTCTCGGGATCGGCATCAGCATCGGCATCAGCGTCAGCATCATCGTCAACATTGGTGTTGTCGACGGCCTGTGTGCGATCTGGCTCTTCATCGATTGCTTCAGGTTCGACACGCGTCGCCTTGCCTTTACCCTTCTCCTCCTTCATTTTCTCCTGTTTAACTTTAGCCTGCACTTTGTTGAGACCATTGGGGAGAACAGAGTTCTCCTTGAGGGAGTCGGTATCGCCTTCTATATCTTGTCTTGTTCGACGAGCCATGTTCGTCGAACTGGAGCACGCAGGTTTTGAGACAAAGCTGTAATAGACGCGTTTCGCGCGAGACAAATGTTTGCGATTGTTTGAGGCGCGACACCTCGGGAGTCGGGACTACTGACCAGCCTGGACCGTAGTCTCCCTGGCCTGTTAGTATTAGGCAGACCACCTCGAGTGTTCACCAGTACTTGGTAGCTATAGGGCACGGCTACCTGTGATAATTCCGTGAGGCTACTGGAACATCCCTAGCTAAACCCCCTCGGGAATTTTTTATCTAACGCCTTACGTACCAGTCCAAAGAAAGACTCAAGCATCTCGACTCTCAATGAGTATCAGACGGAAGAGCACAACCCACGATCTCGCGACTTTGCGTCTCCACCCAGATGGATCACGCGTTCAACAGTCATCCATCAACAGGAGGCTCAGGAATGCTCGATCAACAGTCCCAGATATCAGAGGCAATTGGACAGCTCGGGATGCAGGAGGCAGAGCGGATGTGAGCAAAATAAGAACGAGAACCGCAACCGCCGGTGCACAGGGACAAGACGAGGATGGAGAGATCTTCGATATTCATCTCTCTGATGATTTGGGAGAAGAGGACCTTACAGTACGGACGAATTCGAAAGGCAAGCAAAAGGCTACTGAAAGTGACGCCGAAGACAGTAGTGGGGAACGCACCGGCAAGAATTCCAGAGCAAGGAAACGTCTCGGCTTCACCCAGGACTCATCATTCTTGGCACCCTCGCCGTCCCGTTTCATTCGAGAGTCAGGATCGGAATCAGAATCTGCCTCTGAGGCGGTCAAAATCACACTTCCAGACCCGTCACCAGTAAGAATCAATGTTTATCCAATTATGTTCGCTGATCATCAGTAGGAGTTGTTAAAATGCATTCATCATTTCGCAAGCCGTTACTATCAGGAGAAAGGTGTTTTATCCGACAGAAGCAGAGACCACAGAGGCGAAAGGAAAGCCCGGCGCTCCAAAAAGAGTGAAGCCAATATTCATTATCAAACAACAACCAAACCCGCTCTATGGACGAGACATTCTTCCCTTGATGAGGATGGCGAGGATGATGATGATGATGACCACGACGACGAGTGGGAAGATGAGGACGATGATGAAATGGAAGATGCAGAGGAAGGTGAAAGCGCTTCACGCCAAGAGGGACACCTGAAAGATATGTACAAGGCACTTGATGGTTCGGCTCTGGTCGCAATAGGTATTTAAAATCATGGCTCCTTACCATATTGCTGACGAGCATCCAGGTATAATTCTTCAAGAGCAGATTGCACATACTATGACTGCTGGCTTATCCAGTAGTCACTCACGTTGAGTGCAGCGGCGGGACGATGGTGCAGAATGAAGCTTGACTTTGATGTTTTGTTGATGATTGATACCACTTGCACGCAGTAGTATATTCCAGCAATGAATTAATTGATATGAAGAAGACCTGCAAACATAATGAGGACAAAAAAAATGCTACTTGGCCTTCAGTGGCAGACTGAGCCTGTTCTTCGGGTCTAGCTTCAAAATGTAATCGTCCGCCAGCGTTCCATCCTCCCACCGCTTCAAAATGTTTCCTCTATATATGCCCATATTTGACCCTCCAAATACTTTGAGTCGCGCTAACCGACGTTCCCGAAGCTTGTTTTTTGGTAACATGCCTGAGACGGCGTGCCGTATGATCTACATTTGCGTCGTTGCGGGGTAAGCACGTCGTGTAAGCTGAACCACCAAAACCCACCTCATAAGGTTTATTCTCCATCATGTCCTTGTACTCAGTCTCCTTCAACCCGCCAGGGAACATAGTGTGCTTCCGGTACACCAGTTGTTCGTCTTTACGACCAGTCACCTTGATATTTTTCGCATTCGTAACCACAACATAGTCACCACAGTCCACTGAAACGTGCATGAGCCGCAGAAATGGAAGTTAAGGAGTAGGTAACATACAGCTTTTGTCGTATATCGGCTTGTGCTTGCCCATGAGTACGAGAGCTATTCGTTCCGCCAGCTTTCCGAGAACGCGGTCAGAGGCATTGACATGATGCCATACTCGCGCGTAAGCAAGAGCGGTCTATGAATTAGCACCACGAATTAGACGTCTGCCCATCGCACGCAGAAAAAAAATCGCGTACATTGCCTACTGCCTGGGACATCGAGAGAGGTTAAGTATTTATTGCACTTGCAGTCAAAGTTGCGAAGATGTTTTGGCCAAAGCACGTGATAATTGCTATTTTTGGATACCCCTTTCTTCAATAATGTATGCACATTCCATCGTGAATGTGGCGAGAACATGACCGCACGTAGATGGATCCCCAAGGGCATCATATCATCATAGATTTACACATACATCGCGCACCCCGGCAGTCAGACCATGAATGGCATCTCAAGTAACCACAACATTTCAAAGTATCCGAGAGCACCAAGCAATTAACGCCAAGGACAAGTCAACATCTACTTCAAATTTATCATCGCCCGAAGCTGCCCTTCTCTTGTCGTATTCACGCTTTCAAACGAGCACCGGAAAGGTTTCGGATGACTATAGACTCCAAGTTAGCCACCAGGTCTCTCGCACACAGATTCTTGTCGCTTACATTCCGGCACCATGTGTAAATTCTGGCTTAATTTCAATCCTGTGTCCATCTGAGTCTCTGGCATGATCGATTTGCAAT
The DNA here is from genome assembly GCA_002995055.1 of Rhizopogon rudus. Taxonomy (NCBI): domain Eukaryota; kingdom Fungi; phylum Basidiomycota; class Agaricomycetes; order Boletales; family Rhizopogonaceae; genus Rhizopogon; species Rhizopogon rudus. The sequence continues at coordinate 31,071 of PVYE01000548.1, read as the reverse complement.
ACGGAAAGTATGGTGACCATTACGGTCCAGATAGAGTTCTCTGCAAACCAACGACCTGTTAAAGTCATATAAATGTTATTTGCAATTTCACTAGATGGATACTCAGCCTACCCGGACAGATACGCCTGCACGAGTCAGTGAATAACGTGAAATGACAGCAAGTTCGAATCACTCACCTGCCATTACCAAAGGCAAAATGGTTGAAGATACGGACCTTCAGCTGTCCCTCAGCTGTTAGATGGCGATTAGGATCAAAGCGCGATGCATCTGGATACGTGTCTTCGTCCCGAGACAGCGCCCTGATCATTCATGCTCAGCTCAAGCAATTACACGCAACGCATCACAGCATACCACTGATTAACCACTACTAATGCCCCTGATTGAACCACAGATAAGTCAATGGCAACATGACGTCATGCGACTTCGAACCTTTCGGTATGAAGTACCCGTCATAGATATCATCTTTTGATGTTACGTGTGCTATTCCTGTGCAAAGTGGTTGAATTATGCAAATACGAAATCATGTTACTGCAAACCAACCTAGGGGAAGGGGAGGACACCATCTCAGAACCTCATAGAGAATAGCATCAAGATAGGGTAGCGAAGCTCTATCATCAATGGATGGGATTCTATCATGCCCCACGACTTTATTGATTTCTGCACGAGCTCGAGCTTGGACGTCAGGATAGAGCGTCATAGCCATAATGAATGTGTAAACAGCGGATGAGCTCTGCGGGACATCAGAAAGGAGGAAGTGATGGGGACTCTCAAATGTCTTAGACTCGCCGTTTCAGTGCCGGCTGAGATGCCATATGCGCGTCAGATGATGGGTTTGCAGACAAAGGGAAGTAGATACCAAAGTATCCGGTTAATGCAATACACTTCATCATGTATTCGTCAGTGTCGTCATCAGCTTGACCAAGGAAGTCAGCGACTAGTGATTTAGAAGCAGTACCCTCCGCCTACGAGCAAGAAGATCAGCAAAGCGTTCATCCACAATACAGAAACATACCATCTGTGTCTTTACCTCGTCGAAGGGCTCATTCAAAATCTGCCGACTTAATTCTTTACAGCGTCCAAGCAGAGCATAGTCTCCACCAAGGCACCACGCCGGTAACTTTTCGACTGCAACCAACGTGATGAACGTTCAAATCGACGTCTTATACAGCATTGATGCACCCACGGAAAGGGAAGGCTGTGAACAAGGCAGCCTTCTCGGGAGTAAGAACACGCTTCGCGATATCAACGAGTTCTAATACGCCGGCAAGGGTTGTGTCCCTATTAGCAGCGTGTCCATATGTAACGGTTACGATCAGAGACGCCATGCATCTGTCGCAATTGTTCGATCGTCAGCTAGAAACCACAACGACACCACTGAATTGAGTACGAACAAGTGGACGTGTTGATGCGGATCAATAGTTGTGTTCAAAAGATTGACGACTAGTTCATTCGCTTGGCGAGAGTATATCTCGCGGTATGAGATAGAGGCTTCGGCCCTCATGACTTGGTGCATGATCTTGCGGTGTCGTTGCAAAGTCTCACCATACGGAAGGAGGGCACTACTGAAATCTAGTCCAGCTCTGCCTCGTCAGCTCGTCAAGAG
>PVYE01000548.1:1144-29411 GCA_002995055.1 Rhizopogon rudus | reverse complement strand
CGAGTAAATGGCAGAACGCTTGTCCAACAACTCCCGTGCAATGGTTTCGGAGCTTATGACTACCATGTCGATCCCAAGGAGGCTCGTATACATCAGCTTTCCTATGATCAGGCATGAAATTACATAAATGCAAGGGAAGAAATCGTTGGTCTACAAACCATATGTCTTTTCCCACGCAGTATATGTGAGCCAAGGTCGTTTAGTATCCATTTGGAGTGCGTTACCCAATAATGGTAAGGGACGAGGGCCAGGCGGTAGAGGGTGGACACGTCTGCGAGTCTGGCGCAAAGCGACAACCAAGGCAATAACACATGGTATCCCTATAGCGAGAATCTGAACGAAGGTCATTGGGATGATAGACGATCTAAGATATTGTGCGTTAGCTTTATAGGAAATGTGCGAGTCTTTGATGTTCAAAAATGGTATGGGTTGTTGACCGAAAGTGCATAGGTCAACATCACCTTTGAAATGTGAGGGAGGTGGGACTAGGTGTACTAGGCATTGTTTGTCAAGTACTAATACTTATCCATTGCTGGTAATGTGTAAGACGACGCTCCAAAATGCGACAAAGCTTGTTTTAGGTGAAATTACCTAGGCAGACCCTGATACTTAAGAAGAGGAAGTCATATTCCTTCTGTATTAGGGAAATTACCTCACTCGCCCCGTGAGCAGGCAGGCGTACCTATCTCGAGTTTTCGATGCAAAATCGATACCTCTTCAGTCAGGAGACACTCCTTAGGATCGTCATCCTTTGTGTCCCGGGCATATTTGTGTAGTACCTAGTTACAATCATCAGCTAGCAGTCGGACCAGTATGTTGGACAGGGAATGTTGCCGAATTGCGTACCAATGCGATTTGCATCTGCGAACGCCACAGTAACGCACAACCGCATTCGCATTCAACTTGTCTCTGAAGTTACGGCAGCGTTAGTCTCCACTAGTAGTCAGACCCTAATAGAAATGAAAACAGTTGTTCCTTCTGTATTAGGCATGTGTTTTGTCGCCGTTCTGTCGCAGAAGGCGGGGTTATGCATTATGCATGAGAAGTGTCTTGTATGTATCTGTTCGGAATCCGGTACATACCGAAAAAAAAAAAAGTTTCGCAAGGTCGAATGAAGATTCTAGGGATGTTCAGGAACCTTTTGCGTTCATATGTGAAGGAGAAGCGATTTTAGTTATCACTCCCTTGAGGAATACCTCTTGCTGCACTAAGGGGACGCGATGATGATGTGAAGGGTCACGTCTTGACAATATATAGTCACGATAGCAATACAGCCGTCGACGAGATCCTATCATTCCCATGCGGCATTCAAGCACTTGACCGAATCATGTCAGTCAACTGGGACATATCGTTCTGTGCTCGGGTGCTTGTCATAACGGTAACGTAGAGTCTAAGGGGGCGTTTTGCTGACTTGAATACTGTCGGGGCTGGGAGTCATTAATCCGTTAATGGTAAGTAGAAGATGTTGTATCCGCCTAAAAGCATGCAGGTCCGAGAGGCAATATTGTTTGTTGTTGCTCTGCTCGTTCAGCCGGTGTTAGTGTTCGATGATTGGTTTAGCTCATTAAACGTTTCGGTTGGATTAGTTTTTGTTTGCCACGAGATGGAGCGGGGCAAAATCTGAATGACTGGGAGCAATATTTATTTACATTAAAGCTTTGCACATTGAGGTCGCATGATGATATTGAAGGGAAAATTAATTCATGTACAACTGGCTTTTCAGAATAGACCCAGAGGGTGATCTTCCATACAATGAGGAATTAATGGTCCAGGAATAACTGTCTTCAATGACTTCGGGAGTACAGCAGCTAAGATTAGTTGTACAACCTACAAGACGGAAGTACATGTTCACTAATACATAAATCCTCCGCACCAGTACTATAGATCAACAATAGATCAACTACTTCTTTCCCTTCCTTTTGTTGTTAGAGCCCTTCTGTGGTGTTTTTGTCCAGGCTGATGACGCAGAAGCGGGCTCTTTGGATTGGGGTGCAGATGTGGACGCGGACGCACGCTTGACTGCGGCTTTAGGAGCACTCTTGGGAGGTGATGGCTTGTGCAGGAAGTTAATTAAGAAGGTCGCGAGACCTCCACTCATCATGTACATGAGCCATTTAGGCACACGAACAAGAGCGCCGTAGACTGTGGACAATACTTGTGCCAAGTAATCCAAAAGGTATTCACTATCAAGGGGATGTTAGCACTGGTAAGACAGATATATCTATTGCATCCCACCGTTCACCGCCGGGGCCATAGATAGACCTCCATGGCTCCTTCATCTTCCATCCCTCCTCTTTGAGAAACTGGTGCAAGATTTCATCGGTCAACCTTATCTGACCAGCCTTGTAAAAGCGTAATTCCTGTCCTCGATCTTTCAATACAACAAGGTAAGGTGCACTGGTACAAGGTCAGGGACATAAAGAGACTCCAAATTTGCCAAAACTCACGACCAGACAACCCATTTGGTGGTAAGGCTCGTGACATTGAGATAGTCCACACGACCAAAACGCACATGAGGGAGGTCTCCCTTATCCAGGGTGTAATTGTATGTGGCATCGAAGACATTGTCTACGAACTTCGAAACACCCTCCGGTTGTCCCGCGGTAGTGGTTCTGGTGACAATGAGTTAACAATCAGGCCAAATGAAACTATGTACGCACATTATGAGGAACCAAACTCGTTCCTTTTCCTCCTCTGGGGTTAGAGTCTCGTTGACAATCATTTCTGCGTAGTTTTCATCCGTGATGAGAGGTATTCGCTCATCCCAAGTCACAGCTGGAGTTCCAGTAATGTTGAGACCAATGAGAGAGGATATAGCGGCCAAAGGTCCTACAGTCACAAGGCTGTCAAGAAATGACATCTTTCCTGGCCCATGTTGCTTTGCAGGATTAGATGAGGGAAACGAGGTGGGAGCTGGTGAGGCACTTTGGCTTGAGACGGGTTGCCCCGGAGTCCATCCAGACGAAAAGTATTGAGCGTCGACTAGCGCTGTTAGGGATAGAAAGCCTGCAGCGTACGCTAGAGACTTCATTTCTCAAAAGACGTTTGAAGTAAATAAGTAGAACGAAAAGTTACTTCAGGTTGGGTTTGGTGTTACCTATGTACGACTCCATATGCGGCACCCGCATAACCCCTGGACCTGTCAGTGTCACTTCTTGCTCTCCGACAATCGTGTTTTCTCCCAGTGTCCTGAGACACAAAGCTTGACGTGGACGAATTTAAGTGGTACACGCGTAACATTCTGCGGGCATGCAGTCCCTACGTCCTTAGTTGAAAACAGATGTCCGAGGCATGCCGCATGTCACGCACTGCAATGCGCGGAAGCTTGACACGACGACTGTCTCATCCAGCGTCCCATCAAAGTTCGGACTTTCCACCTTGAACGACTGTCTTCCTTCGATTAGAGGCAACTAGGTCTCCCACAAGCAGATGTTCTTTTGCGAAAATGTCATACTCTACGATGGAGGACCGTGCTGTGGAAATTTAATGTCTCATCTCGTTGACACCTTCAGGTTTCAGCTCATCGTAGTAGTAGCCAATGATGTGCAGACCAGTCCGTCTATCATGAGATTAGTCCCTGCGACCTTATGTGACGTGCAGGTAAGCACTAATCTCCCGTAGTTTGAGCATGAGTACTAGACTCTAGTAGCTGCGAGCTGTAGTAGGTTGATCGGATCCATATGTACGTTCAATAAGGAGAACCTTTAGCCTGCTAGTTGCAGTCAGAATATGTCCATGAGGATTTTTGTACGCTAGGGACCCGTTGATGCAAAGGCTGTTCTGACTGTTCATACTGAAACTTATTACATTTGCTTCCGGACTCCGGAGTTTGTTGTGCCACAATTTGCGCAAGCACTAGCACTACCTCTCATACACCCTCACTCCTTCAGGGAACGAGTAGCATATCTCGTCCGGATATCTTTCAGGCGGGTGACTAGCAAGTCAAATTCCAGCTACAAAAATGCGAATACGAAGCACGCTGACCTTGGCCACACTTCTTACTCTCGTGAGCCCATTGCAAGCTGCTCCAGCTGAAGGTAGACACATATCAACGACTCGGAGATTTAGACCGTTCTAATGCACAAGAAACCCAGTTCCCTCGGCAGCCTCTTTCTACGTTCCATACCTCCCAGGCTTACACCAGGACACAACACACCCTTTGCACATATACGCTGGACACATCCTTTCCGACCCAAATGCAGCATCAGCAGGCCCTACGGACATTCTTGCACACTTGTTCTTCGTAGCAGTGAAGGCTCGTAGGTCAGCCGATAGAGAGAGGCTCATGTTCTGGTTTAATGTGTGTTTCACGTGCTGCAGTGGTACGCATGATACTGAATATGCGTTTAGGGCGGACCGGGTTGTTCCTCATTTGACGGGCTGATGATGGAGGTTGGGCCTTGGAGGGTTGATGGAGAGGGCGGCCTTAAGACCGTACAAGGAGGATGGGAGGAGTACACTACTATGGTATATGGTGAGTCTATCAAGTCCTATGCACTGACCACGGAAATTCATTCTTCTTCAGTGGATCAGCCTGCTGGAACAGGCCTCTCGTATACTAGTACGAACCATTATGTACACAGTCTTCAAGAGGTACGTGTTGAGACATATGGATACACGGCCAGCTAATGTGGCTGGTGACTATGCCAGGCGACCGACCAACTCATGGAATTTCTCCGCACATTCTATAAAGTTTTTCCTGAATACGAGGGTGTAGATGTAGGTGGTTTTGTCAATCCCGGAGTCTAGGCTAACGGCGGCTTGCAGACCTACCTGGGAGGCGAGAGCTATGCCGGACAATATATACCGTACTTCGGTACTAACAGCTCCAATTCATTTCCTACTGATCTACGCTAACCCTTTACATATAGCGGATGCCATTCTCTCATCGGAACTTAAAATTTCTCTACAGGGAGTTGCAATTGGTAATGGATGGATAGATGCTCGCAATCAATACCCTGCATACCTAGACTACGCTGTCGCTCACGGAATTCTCGAGGAGAGCTCCCAGGTAAAGACTCCAAATATCTTGACGACCTTGTTCTCATTGAACTTGCAACAGTACTTTAAAGACAGTAAACAGGCTACTGACAGATGCACGTCGGAGTTCAGGCTTGCAACTGGACCAGAACCCATTCATATAAGCGAATGTGAAGGCCTGATATCTAAGGTCCTTGAAGCCAAGTCGAGAACGTGAGTCGAAAACCTAAATGCTATTACTATGGTGTTTCTGACCATGCCTTGCCTTTACGAAAGTGTCGACGGACAGAGAAAATGCGTGAACGTATATGATGTCCGGCTGGAAGATGATGAACCAGCCTGCGGGATGCAGTGGCCGCCAGACTTAAAGAACATCAGTTCATACCTTGCTGTCCGTCTCCTCTCGACAGGTCTCCTCGTTGCCGTCTAACGAAACTTTTTCCAGCGCAAAGATGTCCTCAGGGCACTGCATGCGGAGGCAAAGTCCGAGAACTGGGTCGAATGTCTTGGAAGAGTTGGCAATGAGTTGCATGCCGATCTATCTGAATCGTCTGTCACGCTTCTTCCTGCTGTCTTGGAAAGGATTCCGGTTTTGTTATTCGCTGGTGATCAAGATTTCATCTGCAATTATATGGGTATCGAGAGCATGATCAAGTCTTTGACATGGAACGGAGATACAGGGCTAGGGGTAGGCTATTTTCCTTTGGTGAGAGTTACGAAGTTGACCATCGCTTCAGAAAGTACAGACAAAATCATGGACTGTTGACGGCTCTCCCGCAGGAACTTGGGTTTCCTCACGAAACCTCACGTATGCCAAGGTTTGTCGTGTTCACTAGCACGTTACTCTACTTATGACGCCACAGATATTCAATGCATCACACATGGTGCCATACGACGTTCCTCATATCGCGCATGACATGATCTTGCGATTCATGGGGATGGATTTCTCTGCCATCGTTGACGGGTCAGCGCTGATACCAAGTACAGTCGGGGACGATACCAAGCCGATATTTTTGGACAGCGGCGATATACCATTATCATTACCATTGCCCGGCAAGACGCCTGAACAAAGCAAGGCACAGTGGGATAGTAAGCATTGCCACATGTATACGAAAACAAATTGCTAATACGTTTGTTCAGCCTACTATAATGCAGGCTCGGTGGTCCTAATTTTCCTTCTTGTCACGATTGCTATCGGGATTTGCATATGGTGTCGTTTGCGTCGTCGGCCTGTGCATTTGAAAAGGAATCCTCATTCGGAAGAAAATATCCCTTTGAACAGTACCTCGGATGAATATCATGATGAGCAGGCGCGGCAAAAACGCAAAGGGAAGGAACGGGCTTTTGACGATGAGAGCGGGACCCCTATATTTGGTGTTGGAGAGGACGAAGAGGAATATCATGGGGATAACGACGGGCGAAAACAATAGAATTGAGTGTAGTAATTATAGTATATTGTTGTGTGAGTACATGCGAACCATTCTCTCGTACTCTTCACTGTTGAGTGCTGAAGCAGCGAGCGGCGACCGACCACCTGCGTCATTTACATCATCTGAAGGTCAATTATGAGCGAAAATATTGAAAAGAGGCACGTCAACCTTTTGCGAAAAACAACTTTCTTGAAAGCCTGAGAGTAGCGAAGAATTTGGATCCGGTTATCAAGCAGACTCATCCCATAATGTTCATGACTCGGTGGGATGTGAGGGGTGTACTTGATTCTTCAGTGGACGATTCCGCCGGAAGCGGAGGTACGTGTCCTTATTATTTTCCTGGAATGCAGCTATCATTGAGGCCCCTAGTGGGAGCTCTGAATCCATCCTGTATATGAAATTTATCATCCCGACCGACGAGTAAAATCCTCTCGGAGTCCAGATTGAGCTTCAAGTTCAAGATAAGTACAGTCACGACATCGACTTTCGTACTAATCAGCAAAACAGCAATTTCAGGTCCCCTTTTTGCGGCTTGTATAACCTTGTACAACATTGTACGGTCGTATAGTTTGGACTCTAGTTGTGATGCTGCGGTCGGGCTGTAACAAGTCAGGGGGGTTTGTTGACGTGTTATTTATGATATAACATGGTCATGTGATGGTCGGGTCATGAGCTAGCATCTCGTCGCATCTTCAGTCAAGTTTTCGTCTATGAGCGCGTCCCTTGAAGGAAGATAGTCGTTGCTTCTTATGGTCAAATGCCGGAAATGCAACGACGAGAGATCCAAAGACAATGGAGCCCTGCGAGCTCGGCTCGAAATTGTGCCACTGATATCTTGTGTTGAACAGTAAATGTTGCTGTGTTTTGACTGGTCTGAAGCTTTGCAATAGATTCAACTTTGTCTAAGGTTATATCTGAACACCAGATTATCATTGCGAGTCTCGCTAAAGTTGCATTGATCCGACAGGACATAACATGGATAGTCAGTACATCTAGAGGGATGTATGCATCATGGTTTCACCCAACCGTCAAAGCCACATAGTAGCAACTCTCCCGGAGGAAAGCGGGTACGGAAGGTACAGGAATATGACGCCGCACCATCACCCTACATCAGCCCTCATCCTCCACAACGAATCAACACCGCAAGATGGACTCAGTCGACAGAGGATATAGCGAAAGCGAGCGGGGTAACGATGCTCGATCTTGTGAGCAACTCCGAAGAGCGCCTCGCTCCATCAACCAGAAAGTAACAACGCCATAGAAGAAGGACGCTTCGTGCGGTTGAATGGACACAAGAGTGTCACAATAAAAATTTGCGGTATTTTATATGGATTATATTGAAACTCCGACATCACCGAGACGCGTCTGCCGATAGGTGCCGTGACGCGTTCTCTTGAGCAAACTACCGCGATGTCGAGGCTATCGACGTTACCAAGACCAAGGGAATCTGTATTTACGAGTGGCATTGACCCGTACCGTGGCGATGCCAATGCAGTTTGCCCTCCAAACCTTCGCGAGTGCGTCCTTGCCATGGAGGACTGCTGCGAAGAGGTAGGAGACTTGTAAATATCATATTGTGCACCTGTTGACATCATTGGCAGGCGCATGAAGCCCAACAGCTTCTCCGAAATGGGACGTTCGATCTGCCCCGCATGAGCAAGGTCCTTGAAAACCAGAGAGTGAGATCATGTGGGCACACGTCGCCCGAGTGCATAATAATTGATTTCACTCTACAGGTATTCCTTCTGATCGACGAGGTCACTGTGCGCAGATATAAAGCAGATCTCGCAGATGAGATCGAACCTCAGATCAATGAGCTTATTGATCGTGCAGAGAAAGGCCTCAATGTTCTGACTCGTCGAGAGGGCTTGATTCAGAGCAAGGTGTGAAAGATACTTTCCCCCTTGCAGGATATGACTTAACGTTCCAAGGTTGAGGTCGCACAGGCAATGCAATCTAAAGTAGCGACAGCACCCACTTCAAATAAGCGTGAAGAAAGACGCCTACAGATGCTCGCCAAGCAACGCCAGCGACTTGAAGATGAAGCGAAAGTCTTGGAATCCGAGATCTTGGCATTGGTATATACATTTCCCCAAGTGATGAGCTGTGCTGAACCCTTCTCATAGCAACACAAGAAACCCAAGAGGACTTGATTGACTGGACGTTGCAATCGACTACGTAAGTGTAGAAACGACTCACATCTGCAACTCTCCAATAATGACAGCATCTGCATAGCTCCCAACTTCCAACCGATCTGGCCCACCTTCCCTTTTTGTTGGCAATTGCACAAGGCCGTTCGCTCCACTCAGGCTTGCAACTCTACTCGATCTCTGTCCACCTGTACTCATTGCTCGCAAACCTCCCTCTCCAGCTTTCACAATCACGCGATGGAATTCGACACGAGGGTCCAGTCGCATGGTATCTTCCAGCTACCGTATTGCGGTCAAGAAAAAACCTGTTAAGTTAAAGGTGTGGTATGCATACCTTCACACGCACGCGGGGCAGGTGACATTTGTCCTCATGCCATCCGCCAAGTTTCCGCAATGCCGGTATGACGAAGATATAGAATGTGACCAGGGCAGAAGCAGGATTACCGGGCAGAGCAAACATGAATTTTCTTTCATGTTCTCCTTTTGTAGTAGGGATACTTGCGAACGTGGTTGGCTTTCCGGGTTTCATCGACACCCGCCCAAAATGTATCGTGCCTGCGAACTGACGCTCGACTACAGGCTTGAGAAGGTCGCTCGCTCCCATGGATGTCCCGCCTGTCGTGAGTAAGAGGTCGGCATTTTCGAGGCCCAGTTTTATCGCCTTCACATGCGCGTCGATACTGGAGTCTCCTCAGATGCTGAGTGTGTGGAGAAGGAGTGCGCTTACTCGTCAACAACAATCCCAAGGTCAACAACATTATAACCCATTCCTTCAAGGGCCGCTCGCAGGGATGGTCGATTAGTATCCCAAATGCCCCCCCAACCGTCAGAAGGAAGTGGGTTGGGAGATTGAAGATCAAGCAGTTCGTTACCCGTACTCAGAATAGCGACAACTGGCTTGCGGTGCACTTTGACCTGATACCAGTTCATCTCTGCACTGACACATGCTAGTAGTCTGCCTACCTCTTTTCGCCCGACAAATGCTAGGGTTCCTACTTCGCCTCCGAGGCTTGTAAGGACCTCGGCCTTCTGAAGTACAAGGTCTCCCTTATGTACATCAGAGCCCGGTTCTCGGGTGTTCTCCCCCGGTGGGACTTGCACGAGGGTTTTTACCTCTTGTTCTTCTGCGTCTTGTCCATCGGCTTCCTTGACGGTGGATACTAGCTCAGTATCTTCAACCATGATTACCGTATCAGTTCCTGCTGGTAGAGGCCCTCCTGTATTGATACGGAAAATTGAACCATCGGGAAGGACATCGGCCAAGGCGTGAGTTTTGGACGTGAGAACCTGGTACACTCCAGGAGGGTCAGATGCTGACGGCTACGTTAGCATGGCCCATCATCGCGACGGATATACAAACTAACAGCGAAGCGCATAGCCATCTACGCTGGTGGTTTTTGATGAAGGGATATTTTGCGGAGCATACACATCTTCGCCGAGGATGTGGCCCGCCAGTGCAGATGTCACCTGTTAACACTCAGCTCGTACTCAAACACGTCCTAGCCTTCACTGACCGGAAGAGACACCATACCCAGCGGTTTAATTTCATTCACGATGATCTTCAAAGCATCATCAAGGGGTATTTGCGGATACGGTGAGATGCGATGACGAGCATGAACTGTCGACGATTCATGACATCGATGATGCTTGAATTGGGGCTAAGGACTTACCAGGCAAAGAAGGATCATGAGACAAAATTGACCGAGGCTGCGGCACGCGGTGATCGTGATGGTGGTGGTGATGGTGGTGCGGCTCGCTACCGTGTCCCGAACCCATGGTAGCATGCACCTGTTTGCCTGTCCCCCCTCTGATGAGATCTATGGCATGTTCAATGAATCCATTCGAAAAAAGGGCCTCTAGGTTTTCTTTGACTGCTTTGACACTGCCTGGAAGCGTGACGATGAGCGTATTCCCTACTGTCCCTGCGACAGGTCGAGAGAGTGCTGCTAGCGGGGTGTGCTTCAACGACTCGGATAGCAGGAGATGGATGATTCCTGGTGCTTCGCGCTCCAATAAGGGAGCTATTGCCTGAGCAGAAGGAAGTCAATGCATGCGAAAGGAGACTCGTTGAGGACGGAAGGTAATTACTTCAGGTGTCCTGTCGCGCACGCCGAATCCCGTTCCACCTGTAGAGATGATCCAGTCAACGGCGTTCTCACTACACCAGTTTTTGACTGTCTCCCTGATTCGCTGTTCATCATCTGGAAGAATTATAGAGCGAACGCAACCATGCCCCCGTTTCCGGACGATCTCCTGGATAGTTGGGCCCGATCTGTCTGCAGCCGCGTCCACCGACGCTGTGTCGCTGACTGGCACGGACTCAGTTTGCTTAGCGGCCCTGAAGTTGATGACGTCTGACCTGTAATAACACCAATCTTAATGGCAGTCATGAATGATCAACTTGAAGGAGAGTGCTATATCCGGGTAAAGTGATCGACTTCAATGTTATCTTATCACACAGCTCTACGCTAGATGACAAGCTCCTCCAGTCTATATAGCCCAACTCCAAGTGCAACTTGTTGTTCTTGACGTTTCCGTCTTTTTCTCCATTCATTCGGTGTCTCCTTCGGTACCCCTTCGACCCTCTCCTTCAGCGTTCGATGCTGAGCTTGTGCGAACGGTTCCAATGCCCCTCTGAGGTACTCCATACGCTCATGAAGTCCTATCTCTGGTTCGATATGAGACATAATGTTCCGTAGTAGTTCGTGTGACGGTGGGTATTGTAACAATGTGACAAATGAAGCATCCAGCAAGACTTGAAGGAACGATATCGTCTGCAGAGTATTAGGGCATTTTCCGACTATTTGGCGCAAACATACCTTATCGTATGGTGGGGCTGCTCCGCCGCGGTATTGTGCCGTAGTATTCGAGGCTACGGATTTTAAAAGGGTACGAATGTACTCCTGAGTTCCGCCAACAGTCCAGCCATCCAACAACTCCAAAATCGGATTAAGATCTTGTGCATCTGGTAAATACTTTCTTATGGCCAGCCGGAGTGCAGCAGGAGATGCTGGATACGAGATGCACGCCAGCATATAAGTTGACAGGGTCGGGGTCCAGACCTGCGTGCTATCCACATCCATGGCCTCGGGATCGGTCTGCGATTTTCGTTCCTTATCAATAAGCATCTTAGCTAGGGAGATCATGTCGTCCTCTGAGATATCGACCAAGAAGTTGAACGCCAACATGATACTTTCCTATTTCATGTGTTATTACTCTTTTTAACTCAATAGAGGGGGGTTACCCACCCAATCGCCGTGTTCTCGTAGTGCTGAGAAAAGGTTGCCCTCTACCATGCTTGCGCTGACGACACGATTCTCGATCAAGTGCCGCGTGACGCGCGGAGAGTACTGGCGTTTGCCAGTTAGGTTTTCAGGCGCAAAGAAGAGGCCCAGAAGCTCTTTGACAAAACCGTGACCATAAAGAGCTTCTGACGCCGCCCCATCCTATTGATAGATATGGCATCAGAATCTCGAGAACATCACCAGACTGAAATTGCGCACCGGCGTCGAGATCGAAAGATCACTAGTTGCCGATTGTTCATGTGCCGAGGGATGTTCCTTGACCCAGGTGAAGAATGCTTCGTCTGCCTTATGGGGCTCATTATTCCGCAAGCATTTTGCCATCTTGATAAGAAGTTTAGATCTGGGGTCATCTTCCAATCGTATTTCAGCCCTAGGGTTTGGTGCTAGCCACGCAGAAGTAGCTGATGTCTTCCCGATCGCACCAGCAATGGTGGATTTCAGGTTCGATTCCACGGGAATAATGTACACTGTTGATCGACAAGACTGGGAAGTTGACTGAGCAGTCGTTGGGGCGTTTGCAGGGCACAACGTCAATAATACTTGTCCTGCGTCTGCAGGTACGAGGCTTATAGCAATGCCCGCTTTGATGCTCGGCGCAAGAGAGGACGGGATTGGGATAGCCTGCGATGCAAGGACTACACCATAGCGCATGTCCCAGAGCAAAACTGATATCTCTGACGGTGGTGTACCGCTCATGGCCGCGAGGAGAACCATGGAGGAACCCAGCGAAAGGAGACAGATACCGCCTCCGAAAGACACGTACATACGCGATAATTGGGCTAGAGATAATACCTCGCCAATTTGTGTTCCACTTATCGATGGACCATTGCAATTTGTCTCGATCTGGTAGGCAGCCCAAGTATGAGATTCATCTTGACGAAGTGAGTAATCTTCAAGTCAGAACAGACACACAGGCTTACTGATATAGCTCAACACCCCACATGGGCTACATGAAAGGGCACCGACGCGTTGTGTTTTCCGTTCCGAGACTCCATGCGAGGTCGAAAACTGGGTTTTGCCGACAATGGTGATATCCTTGCCGGTGACAGATACAATAGACAGAAGCAAGGTGGAGGCGGAGCTCGAGCAGAATACTATGACAGTATCCGGAGGATTTTGGTGTGCCGGGAGAAAAGTACATGACGCGCCAGAGAAGAAGAACACGTCAAGGAAGTTTTGTTCATGGGGGCATACGAGAGTGGACTGGATGTTCAGCGCGTCGTCTGCTACACTGATGTTACCAGTAGAAGATACGAGGAGGATGCTTGAAGTTTTATCATCTGAGTGGATACGCGCGACTTCGTGAGGCACCTAGCGATGGTGTCAGTGTAGGACATGACCTGGAATGTCTCATGCGCATGACAAACCACAACTTCGCGTTTTTCGCTTTTCCCCAAGGTACCACTTGATATTTTCTGCTTCATAATCCACACCGTCCGATCCCGGTTCTTCTCAGCAACCTCCGGCGCGGAAGACACAGTTGCATAGGTTGTACATATGCGTCCATCGTCCTCCGATGTACACCGGCTATTCGCAGGTCCAGAAAATGTAACATTAGATCCAGAGGTGTACGAGACCACTGGATGGAGTTCAGACAGCTGAGGACTTTGTTAACGCGTCTCCAGGAGGAGTGGAGAAAACTCCTCACATCCACAATATGTATGCCTTCTGCTTGGACGGTTACTGTCGCATGACCAGTGTAATTATGGCTGTATGAGACATATGTGGGATGCTTTCTCTTTGTTGGAACAGGGTAGCTTGATACTTGGAACGGTTCTCCGATGAGCGAGCTCATGGATGTCTGTGGAAAAGATCAATCTTAGAATGAGGTCTCCGGGGTCTTCAGACTAGCGAGTATTATAAGAGCCTTGCAACAAAAGCCAAAACGTCTGTACTACATGTTATGTACATCAGTAATTGGTATGCATACATGTAAGCTATCAGGGTGCACAAGCAATGAAACAAGCAGATGAAGCACCGGCTATTAGTGGAAGAATAATGTAAATCACCAGCATGGCATTCCATCTTATGCAAGGCTTCTCCACATCCCTGCTGCAGGAAGTCTATTTCGTGCTTCAAGGATCTTGAGCGCTCGTCGCCTGCCTCGTGCTTCATCAAGAGGATCTGCCTGGACTGGTTCTTCATCGCTCTCGTTGTCCTGGTCTTCTTCATCGTTTTGCGACACGAAATCTAGCATTCCGGGGTCCATGGAACGATCACGATCACGAGCAGCATACGAAGCTTTGCGCAAAGCGGAAGCGGAACGCCTATCATCCGTCATTGGCAAACGGGGTACCATCGTACCAGTACGGTCAGAAAGTGATGTTTTCGGCCGATATGATCCCAAGGATAGAGGCTCTCGTTTGCGCGATAATGGCTCAATACCGATAGGCAGTGACGCCGGAATTCCCGGAGGATCATATCCTACAGAAGTCTTGAGTTTGGTTACTTCATCTGAAAGGGAAAAAAAAACTGACCCTCGTTTACATCGTCACTGTCATCAGTGTCACTGACGGGGTCGCCGGCTTCAGGCTCCTCCGGAATGAACGCACCAGGAACACCGTTCTTGCCACCTTGTCTACTAACAAACAACTGCCACGCTCTGCTACTGGGCTTCCAAGCACCTCTGTGACTCGGTGTATCGGCGGCAACCAACTTCAGAATTTCTTCTTCCTGTGGATCAGGAGCCTCTGGGTAATTAGGCCCAGTGATACGTCGGTTTCTTTCAGTATGCAACTGCTCAGGCGGCGGGGAGTTTGTGCTAAATGTCGATTCTTCTTTAGCTATCTGGGCTTGAAGAGAAGCGTAGGCAGGTAAAGATGTCGGCCTCAATGAGGATAGTGATGCGGGTAGGCCACCGTGGTTGGTACTACCTCGGGGGCGCATGCGGCGTCGGGGAATGTGCGGTGCCTCTTTGAATGGGAGAACAGGAGCTGCGTCTGATGAATCACGATCACTGCTTTCGCCTTCCAGATCAAAAATCATATCTAAAATAAACCTACGTCAGGAAATCACGTAAAACATCTGTCACTGTCAGGTACCTTGAGCATCACGTCCTCGACCATTTCCAATATTTTTGGCAGCCGGTCCATCTGTTGTTACCGTGTCTGGTTGAATGTCAAATGTCACCTTGCGTTTCGCCCTCGAGTCATTGCCATTCTTGTCATGGCGATCAGACTTCTGCAATTGGTCTTCTTTCGCTTCCTTTGGCTCATTCTCTGATGCCCTAGCAGAACTTGAAGTGTTACTCGGTTTCGCTTCGGTTGCGCTCTGCATCCCTTCTTTGATCTCAGGGGAAGTCTTGGCTGCGGAGCGTTGTTGACGTCCGCGCATCATCTCCATCTCAGCTTCCATATCTATGAAATACCGGAAGCTCGCAGCCGTGTCCCGAGCTTCGTCCATGCTGCGTTTGAACGGCTGAGTGAGGCTCTCCCCGTTCGCTAGCGCCAGTAGTGCTCCCGATGAAGTAGAGGATGAAAGCGAGCGACTGTCAGCTGAGCCGACAGATGACGGATGAGACGAATAAGGCGGTGGCGACCGTGGAATATCCCTGGCCTGCTCAGTATGAGTACTCCGTTCTCTAAGGGCGCGGGGATGGTGAAATGCCGATGTCGCAAGAGACGCCGAGAGCGAAGACACTCTCGGTATCGATGATGCAGGTGAAGCTATCCTAGCGGGGCTGGATACAGGCACGAAGTCCCGAATGGAAACCACTGGTGTACCGACGACTTGGGCCCCTGTGGTGCTGATGCTGAGTTTTTTAGCAGGATCCCTCCGCTTAGACATATCAGAAGCGCCCCAGTCCTTCTCCGTCTGACCTAAGCTCTCGAGAAATTTTTTCCATAGGCTCTCCACAGCTCTTTTCAACTCCTCCTCGGCCTTCTCAATTTCGGCGACTCTATTCCGTATAAGGACAGTGAGCTGTTCCTCAGCGGTCATTCTTAGAGCCTGTGACTTGGATGTAGCTATAGACGAGAGGTGAGAAAAGACGGGATGTGAAGGTATAAACGGCGCTGGTGCAAACAGTGGACGCAAGTTTGACAATATGGGCTCGGAAGGTATTTCAGGGTGCGACGCGTCATTAGAGGCGATGTATGATGGTTGCGTAGCAGGCACGGAAGACAGTACACCTGACGGCATCGCAACGTTGAAAGTAGGGGAATATGTCGTCGAAGACATGAGCCTAGAGACGCCATCGGGATCCTGAAATTTTCCTGTCAGCAAACCCTGCATAAAGTAAATAACGTCACGTCATCAGACATCATGTCATTGAGTCAAGGGTATATTGCTACAGGTTACTGAGCCACAGGATTTCCGACGAAGGAATCCCCGTTCACAACGGAAACAAATGACTCACCAGGCAGTTATTGTGTACTTCAATCCAACCGCTACTGCTCATCAGTATATCTTGTTCAACCCAATCATAAGTCGGAAGCAAAGGTCCCTCTTGACCCTCCACATCGAGTGGAACTGACTGCTGTACACGATATGCAAGGGTCTGACACAATAGACAAGTCAACGTCGTATATCGTACGCATCGATTTGTACCGGCCAGAGCATGTCCCATTTTGCGCGTTCTCATCGTCACTTGAGGATGAGCCTATCCGGGGGAAAAAATTAGGGAAAAAACGAATCGCATAAAAGATTTAACTTACAACACTGAGACCGTCCTGACCAACATACGTCAGTGCAAAGGCAGAATCCGCTGTCTGGTCCTTGAGAAAATCTGGAGGGGTTCCCTGCGGCGGCCTGGGCTGGATGCGAATATTAAGGCATTTGCAAGCCCTGGTTGAAATTTCATCCTGGCGGACATTCACCATGGTTGACGATGACCTGATGAAAGGAGAAAGTAAGGGGGTTGCAAATGCCAGCGCTGGTGGCGAGGAAGAAGATATGAATCTCTGGTGTCATAGTCACATCCTAACCAAGAAACCATTTTCCACGCTCCGGGTGCGGTAGTTAACGTTCGCCTGTCCACCCAAATATCCCCAAAAGTAAAAATAGTTCCAGTAATGGGCATAGTCAAAAGTCAAGAAGACGAGTCAAGGGTCACCCAAGCCAAGGTCTCTCCCCCGGAGTACCTTACATTGATATACCCTGATCATCGTGATCAATAAGCACTATAATATAGTTAACCTGATCTAGTAGTAAATGTGTCATCAACTCATCGCATTTCGGGCGCCACTGAAGTTAACACGCAATGGAATATTTCTATTTGATAGCGCGTTCCGATATATTGACCAGGCGATCTACTGGTCCTTCTTTGTCTCATCTTTCCCGTCAGCCATAATAACGTCCCCTGCCATCACCTGACCGTACTCATTCACTCGTTTTGGATCAATACGGTAGATCCAGCGCTAGATCAACATGAGGCCAAAGTCCAAATCATCCGGAGTCACGATTCATGACTCACCTGATACAAGAAGACTAAAAACACAACATCGTCCCGGAAGCATGCCAGCCTGTGCAACACCGGCATCTTGATGCAAAACCTGCGTTCCCGCCAAAGGTCCCGTGAGCATGCAATGCGCTGATTTATCGTGAATTCTTACGCAAAGAGATCGTCGACGACAGTTGACAGTGTCTTGTATATCATCGCCTTCATGGGCATATGTGCCACACTCTATAGAAATGACATAAGTAAGAACAGGGAGCACTCCACGTATGGACAACATGAACCTTGAGCTTATAGTTGATAATGAGTTGGGGTATCAATTGTGCCTGTGATCATCCATCGGCGTCAGGTCGCCGAAGGAGTAGCGCAAACGTGTGGACTCACAAAGCCAAACATATACACGAATGAAGTCAGCGTTGAGATCACGAAGCTGTACCATCCTCGATGGGTTTCATAAATCATCGAGTAGATCGCATAAGCCGCGAGTAATGGAATAGTAAAATATGACACAATGCGGAACGCAAGCTTGTCATACCTGACCAAATATTTATGTCAGTACGCCCTGTCTAGATCTATAGCGAGCACACTTGACTCACTCTTGAGTTTTCTTCTCATCTTCGCTGAGGACATGCTTATCTGATGCGGCCATATTGTTAGCTCACCGCGGGGAGTGGCAACACGTGTAAGACACCGTACCTTTGATACTAATCGCATAGGGCAATAGAGAACCAGACGGAGCAGCTATGAGGCTAATATCCACAGCCTTGGTGATCTGCGAATAGAATTAGCCCAACTCAACTTTTTCGTCAAAATTCCGCGTGTACCTTCCATGCTTCGATAAGGACACCCATACCAGACCCCATGAGGATCATCCAGCTCGTGTTTTCGTTGTTGTCAATAAGGTACAAAAGCACCACGGTCTGAACGAAAACGTTCGTTATAATCTAAAAAAATAATTCGACACTCCGATCAATTCGAGATCAAGCGTCTCCTGCGAAAGGCACATACTGTTCTACAGAAGGGAAGGAGAGTAAGCAATCGTAATGACAGCCAAGGACGCCCGTACTACGAAATGTCTTACCTGACAGAGACGCCCACCAGTTCCTTCCGCTGGCGCCAATGAGCAACGTCGGACTTGAACGCGAGCATTTCAAAGCTTTCATACGCCACGGAGTTTAACCAAGCATCCAAAAATAGCGTGTGGCACTCACACAACGTGGAGTATGCTGACCAGCCCGGTCAAACCCAAGAACCACGGATTAGTCTCGGTAAGCATTCGTTTGACCTCGTCAATTTCCGCTCCTGCGCCACCGCCTTGTTGCTTGAGGGCTTCATCGAAGCCCTGAGTCATCGATGCCAATATCTGGAATTTGAAGTAGGACATGGGCTGGAAAGTGATTTCAAGTGGCAACGTGGGCGTAGTGGTGTTGATTTCCATCAGCTGCGAGCGAAGTAACCAGAAGTCATTGGGGAAAACTATCGGCTTGTAAAATCCCTTAGTGCCAGTTTCATCCCGCGTGCCTGGAACGAGATGCACATCTAATAAATTCATAGTGAGTTGCGTGTCCCAATCTCTCCCGAAACAAACATACGCTCCAATACAACTGGGGCCAGCTTCTGGAATGGTATGACCGTCTCATCCGAAACAAGCGCCAATGTAAGGTTCTGTTTATATAAATTCATTTCTGATATGATTCATGCAAGTCAAAATTTACCTTGTGCCAATGCGATACTATGATATCATCTTGGGGCTCCTGGAAAATCCTACTCGTCAAAAATGTAACAAGGAAAACAACGTAGCGACAAACCTCTTCGACCTCTTCAATTTCATCAGAATTAGAAAGCAAGTTTTTCTCTTTGCGTGCTTTTGCTTTGGGCATGTACCGTGTCAAAACTGCAACACACGAGTCAATCTCGGACTGGACAACCAGCTGGCTATAATCTCACGTTTCCGAATATGATGCACTGAATGAGGGTCAAAATAGGGATTTGATGGGTCCGGACTCGTGCCATTCTTGACAAGGAAAACATCTGCCCATAAGGATCCGTTCCGTTGCACAGGCTGCCCAACTTTCAATATGGGTGCCAAAGGATTCAGGTTAAGCAGCTCACTAGCGGCAAGTTGATATCATATGTCTCAACCCTTGTGTCCTTCCAGTCTCCGAACGTGATGTTATCCCAGACAAAGTTGGGAAGACCAGCATCCTGGTCCTCCCGCCATGCTGACGTCCATTGGCGAGAGAATACGTCACCATTCGGCGAGGTCGAAAAGTATACATGCATGGATAGAGGCTGGCCAAGGTTCCAGGCGGGATATGCCTGCGTTGGAGGTAAAAGGAATGGATTGACCTGACCAGGTTGTACATCATCACTACCTGGCGTTGCCACGAGTGGAGCATCTGGAGCTTTTGCTGATGAAAACAGTTTCATTCCTAGACAGTTTCCGATGAGTCTGTTGATCTCTAACCACATCACTTGGACGCACCAAGCTGAGAGAATGCCCATATCAAGAAGACTTGCTACAGAGAGAAGTTAGTAATAAGTTAGTAGTGTATGGCACGACTTTCGAGAGAATCTACACTAACCTGAACCACTGAAAACAACTTCCGGGCTGTACTTTCCTGCTCCTGAGCGGGTGGAGCACCAGCTTCAACAGGAGTAGACATGGTTGAGACAAACCAAAGGACACGTCTGTGATATTTGCGGCAAAGGTCGGTCGGTCAGCTCTTCGATGACAATCACGTGATTAGGCACTGCTCATGCAAAGTTTTGTCAAAGGCCAGTGTGTATGTGAGTACTGAGAACTCTGTGTACGGTGTTACGAAAATCAGGGAATATCAATGTGGCAGTTCACCATTTACGAGAGCAGCATGTAGGGTAAATTACAGGGCAAGTATGTACCTACGGAGTGATGAATTAGCACTTAGAATAGACACGGTAGCACCGTAAGTAGCCGTCCAAGCTTTCGGAAGGGGTGATCATGATGTAAAAGTTGGTGTTGCGAGCGTATCTAAGCGCCATACGTTCCACTGAATTTGAATTCACCACTCTCGCCGCTCCAGCGGATGTTGACGTGCGGACCTTTGAGATAAAGGTGCGAATACCTACCTCCACAGTAAGAACAAGTCACGTTCACAAGAGGATAAACAACTAACCTGGCAGACGCGTCGAGGTCGCCAATGCAATTTTCAAAGTCCTCAATGGGCATTTTGTGCATTTTCCACTTCGGCGGACCGTCAAGGCCAAGCAAAGTGCCGAAGACAACGGGATCACCGCAAACACCATCGTAGCACCATTTGGCAGTGCCAGCCTTGCACGATGGCTTCCACTGCAATTCGCGGTCAAAACAGGTCGACAAAGGCCAGAGGGGTGGGAGAAATTCACAGTCATCTGCTTCTTAATACCGCTGTGCGCAGCCTTTCTGATCTTCTCGACAGCCGCGTCGAGTTGATCGGCACTCAGAGCCTTTGGCACAGAACCAGCCCCTCCAAGTTGCTGAACGTCCTGCTCAAGCTCTTCCACATACTGGGCCAGGTCGACCAGAGACTGACGGATGTCCTCGTCAGAGTCTGGGATTGGATACGAATCTGGATCGGCAAGGATGGCTTTGACGAGCGCTTTGGCAGAGGCATGAGAAGCGCGCGCTTTCTTCGAAGAGGACGATTGCCCGGCGTCTGATTTACGCTTCTGAGCTGGCATGTCGTGGGAGGCGTTCGAAAAAAGTTACGTGGAATGAGTAAACTTCGGACGCGACGCGCTTATAGCCGTGACGGAGCGCGTTGTCACAGGTCACATTATTATGCAACCTGCGGTTACGACGGTTTCCTATAATGCTCTGACTAGAGATACGATACATGGGAGTATAAGTATAAGCACAGGAGGGGATATATACATGCACGTTACAAACGGCGGAAGGGCATTAATATTGATATTAGAACTCGTACCGTTGTTGCATCACTGCGGTGACGGATGCCCTACATTTTAGCGCACAGGAGGTAATTTAAGTTGTCCGAGCGTCCAGGAGGGCCTGGCTGCCTACGTTAAGGTTCAGTGACCGTGGTGATGTCTGCTTTTTCAGTGAAGATAGTGGAACGTTATATGCACAGGAAGAAGCTCACTGACATCGAAAGGAAGGCGGAGAATTGATCGAAGTTCAATAGAGCATCTGCATTCTTCCGAAAAATTGAAAGTGAGAAGTCGAGCGCGAAGAATATTCATGGACAGAAGGGAGTAAACGGACATACGGATAACGACATAACCAAAGCCTCACGCCGCTTCCGACAGCAATTATAGAAACCTACCTATTCGAGAGTAATCCACACCAACATACCAACAGAACGGAGCTGGAGATGTCAAAAGTCTGCCTCCGCGCTCGAAATCAATAGTTTAATCATTTGTCATGGCGTGCCTCTAAAGTAGCGCGGTCCTGCCACTAGCCCACAGCTCTGATGCGGCTAACTTGGCACGGAGCCAGAGCTGGGCTTAGATGCAACTCGCACCAAAGTTCGACACCATATGTAGTAGGAGCAAGATGTACCGGCCCTGGCCTTGATCATCATCTGATGGCTGAATTTCAGTTAGAAACAATCACACAAGGCGACGTACACTTAAGGACTGGGGGTTACTAAATACATCCCGAGTCAGACGAGCAGGAATAAGAATTCATAGCATTGAATGGTACACAAGTGTTTTTCTTCCCTGAAATTGATTGATCATTTAGGGTGAGTGTCGGTTTCATAAGGGTCTTTAGTTTGCTTTCCTTCATCGGGATTGATTGTAAGAGCTGCGAGTAAGCTGTGAGTATGCATAGCTTGATAGCTTCGTCCTCAACAGCACAGTCCAAGACGAAGCTATCAAGATATGTGTTTCAACAGTCAAGGTCGGGAACTCGCAGTCCCTCCGATCACAACGAAGTGTCATGTACAATGACGCAACAAATGAAACGGTGATAGGCCGATGAAACGCAAAAGCTAGGGAACGCTCACACTACATAGGGCTGGGAGCCATAGCCGCGGCACTTGTGTGAGCACTTATCGTCATCGCCTGCGTCGTAACGTTCATAATGGAGCTTCATGACAGCAGTGTCTCAAAAGCAGGTAGTCCTATAATTGGTGAATCCAATCCAGTGCTCGTTCGGGGCTGTGTAGAGCGCTAAGTCGATAAGAAGACAAAGAGGACATTGTCTTAATCCAATACAGTCACCATTACAATAGGAAGCAGACGAGTACCACATTAATTATTAGTGTACAATGGATGGGGTCGAACAACGTCGTGGTTAACGACGAGGACGGCGGCGGCGGCGACCATAGAAAAAGATTCTAGAATCTACTAATCATGACGACAATCAAAGACACAGACCTTTTGGTGATTGTGTGGCGTGCGAATTTATGCCAATAAAGGATATACCCTGGACCCTACCCTATACCCGAACCCTCTGCCCAGCTCTGGATTTAATTTTGCAGTTTATTTCCACTCCTCTTTCTAACAACCACCACCATCAACACTTTTGTACGTCCTCATTGTCCTCTTCGACTATAAATTTGCCGTACTCACCATCTTCCTCATTCTCTAGCTCTATACTCACCCTCCTCTCATCCAACAGTGAGTATTTAACGCGTCCCCGACGCGACGCGTCAGACGTGTTTTTGACCCTTTCTTTGTCTTCCAGATGCCTGAATCGCGTGAAGATTCTGTCTACCTTGCCAAGCTCGCTGAGCAGGCTGAGCGTTATGAAGGTGAATTGATATCGTCCTAGCACAGTGCTATTACTCAGAAACTTTCAGAGATGGTCGAAAACATGAAGCGGGTCGCTTCGTCTGACCAGGAGTTGACTGTCGAGGAGCGCAACCTCCTGTCGGTAGCATACAAGAACGTTATCGGTGCACGTCGTGCATCATGGCGCATTGTCTCTTCGATCGAGCAGAAGGAGGAGTCCAAGGGTAACGAGGCTCAAGTCGCCATGATCAAGGGTTACAGAGAGAAGATCGAGGGCGAGCTCGCTAAGATCTGCGAGGACATTCTGGATGTCCTCGACAAGCACCTCATCCCCTCCGCTGCCTCTGGCGAGTCGAAGGTGTTCTACCACAAGATGTATGGGCTTATTTTCGAATACTTCGCATCGTACTCACTATGCATATTAACCACAGGATGGGTGACTACCACCGTTACCTCGCGGAGTTTGCCACTGGCGACAAGCGCAAGGACAGCGCTGACAAGTCATTGGGTGCTTACAAGGACGCTTCAGAAGTTGCTGTCACTGAGCTACCGCCAACGCATCCCATCCGACTTGGTCTAGCACTCAACTTCTCAGTATTCTACTACGAGATCCTGAACAGCCCCGACCGTGCCTGCCATCTCGCCAAGCAAGCATTCGATGACGCAATTGCTGAGCTTGACACACTCTCTGAGGAGAGTTACAAGGACTCGACTCTCATCATGCAACTACTACGGGACAACCTTACCCTGTGGACTTCAGACATGCAAGATTCAGGTACGTCATCTCCCTGCCTTCTAACTTGCATTTCTTAGCTGGCTTACAGAGAAACCAGATACGAAAGATGAGGCTGAAGGTGCAGACGATTAGAGGGTTGCCGCCGTTCTTTCTTGTTGTTTATATCTGGCTACCCCGCTACTATCGCGTCGATGCGACTTAAGATAGTTTGGGTCCTTCACTTCATTTGCATTTCGCCATCTCTCGCATCGTCTCCGTCTGTTCCCTTATTATCCGTAGTCATACTTGCGGCCTTGTCACGTAGCCTCTTGGTGCAAACAAAGATATTATGAAACTCCTACATTCTACGCTTGAGGTCCGCCACTGCTTCTATCTGCTTTTCGGCTCGGTCGCAGGTAATGAGAGCTAGAATCACTGTATGGCAGTTCGACAAGCATTTCTCGCTCCCGAGGTTCACTTGCGCTGGTCGAACAACAGCTGAATTGAGGCAAGCCGCACGATCGTTCATATGAAGAAACCTGTATTATTAACTTGCTCCTGACGGTACCTAGGTCATTCGCGAACACTCGAACCTCGATGCGAAATGTTGAACACGAACACGCTGTTACTAAACTCAGTACTGTACTCAGCAACGCTATCCCAGGGGCCAGTCCATGTGGTCTGCGTTTGCTGTAGTTTTGCCTCGTATCCCTTTTGTTCTGCTATGGTACCAATAGCCGTACAGCAACTTGAACGTACGGAAATGCTCTTGGCTGGGGTTAAGGGCATCGAGAAACTGAGCCATATCAGTGCGCCTCCTTGCAGTAGTCGACGATTATGAATGTTTTCACAATTCACGTTTCAAGAGTATGCTGTCACTTCCCGTTTGTGATATTCACAAGGGATGGAACAGAACCTACTTAACGGGACGCGCAATATTTAAGTAAGATTCATCTGATTTCTTCCTGCGAGTTGTATCCTAAGGAAGGGTTACCGTGCCCTCAGTTGCTCAAGGAACTAAGGGAAGTTGTGGTGCGCCATGGCTCACATACGCGGCGAGGGATTTCGAGTTTTGACACGGCTGCTTTGGTTGCTTCGGGCTTGCTGTAGCAGTGGAAGACATGTAGTGACCATGGGTTTGTTTCAATCACTGCTACAGGAGACTAGGTCGATCCTGAACCCTGAGCACGTATTTATTCGTGATAGTGTTTATACGCTTTCTGCGTGACTCTTGGATTTTCCCTCTGCCTTGATGCAGCATGGACTGCGCTGTACCGGGCCTACATCAAGAATTGACGGTGGTGTCATTTACTAAAGAAACATAATGTACATTGTAAACATTGCAGGCGGCACGAACACAGCCACTGACACATTGCATGTGTTGAATATGCTACCGCTTCATCCAAATATAATAATCCCTCAGTGGTCTGCAGTTGCTGTAGTTTGCCTCGTGTCCCACTGAGGAACGTATCTGTCTGCTACCGTGCTACCAACAGCCTGAGCATGTCGCGGTACGGTTATGAAACTCGGAGGCTCGCAATCCACTTGAGAGCC
Organism: Rhizopogon rudus; assembly: GCA_002995055.1. Classification (NCBI taxonomy): domain Eukaryota; kingdom Fungi; phylum Basidiomycota; class Agaricomycetes; order Boletales; family Rhizopogonaceae; genus Rhizopogon; species Rhizopogon rudus. The sequence continues at coordinate 4,167 of PVYE01000548.1, read as the reverse complement.
TTGCTGAATGTCTTGTCTAGATATCTGTCTTTTCCACTGCGACTCATGCATCGTCTGTTCCACAGCCTTTGGAAACGATATTCTCGTGTTGCACCCACACGGTTGAAACGCATTGACGCCGACGGACCCTCAGACTTAGTTACTGGCTCACGCCAGCCCATCCTTCCTCAGTACAATCAGCCACAGATTCCCGTTCCTTCGCTACCCGGGCCCCCGTTTAATTCATTTATCCCAGCATCGCCACTCGCCCCCGCTCCGCCATCCGCCCCCGCTCCGCCATCGCTTAATCATGCCGTGCAGCCAACTTCTGTCAATCTAGCTGAGAGCTCTATGTTTCCACCTTTCTTGCCCTCCGAAGTAATTCGATACGATAAACCTCCTAGCATGTAAGCTCCTCGCATCCCGCACGATTTCGGATACTCACGGAGGACATAGCAAGCCCATCAAACAGTCGCCGAAGATTAACCCTCTAACGACCGACTATACGGAGTAAGTACTACATTCTCCTTGGATGAAATAAGTGATCATGAGGCGCTCGACACAGTATTCAAGGTGGTGACAACTGGTCCGCCCTTGTACACCCTGAAGGAGCGCTGTATTTCCACGATTCTGTGCGCGTATGGAACATTTTTCATGGGAATATAACACGAACCCGGTCTCTTACTCCTTGCAACAGGGAATCTACACCGATTCGAACCTGCAGAGTCAGGGCCGCCGACGTAAGATGAACTCATGCATAACCAATCTACTCCGCGAGGCAGCAAGACTGGGGTTGAATCTGACTGGTGGTAACGATATTGAGCTCGTGGTGCAGTTGTTCAGGAAAGAGAACTCCCAGATATGCAAGTACTACTTCGTCGACCATCCCAAGCGCCTGCTTTTGTGGATCCATGAGCAACATACGGAAAAGCTGTTTGAAGGGGTTCGAGGTGTCGAGAAGCTGAGCCACATCAGTGCGTCCTCATGCAGCAGTGGACCATCATCGCGTCTTGATAATTTATGTTTACAGAGTATGCTGTTGAACATCAGTACTGGCAAGTCTGTTATTTTGTATGTTAACTTTTCTGTTTGCCGAATTCTTCTGACAATGATGATGACTAGAACATGTATTATCAATCCAATATCTAAGTTCTTCCCCTGTAAGGTTGCACTGCGAGTTATATCCTAACGTAAAACTGGATGTACCTGCGCTGCTCCATGATCTCAGGGAAGTTGTCGTCCATGCTAGCGCTGGTGAGAATTCCGTCTGACTGTTTCCGCGGGACACTGAAAGCAGTATGCAGAGAATGTCACGACGGACCTGTCTGTCTCGCCCTTTGATGGTGATGAATTATCAAAAATTTCGGATTTGATCAGCCAGCTTCAAGGCAAGCGAACAGTTTTTCGTGAGGGCAAAATTGTGTTTGATGATTAGCGAAACTAGAAAATGTGCAGAGTGGGGGCGGGTGTCAAGTCCATTCTATTTGTGTCATAGGTCAGTGTCATCATTTTTTATGTCTTTCCCGCCAGTGATTGTTTTGCAGCCAGGTTTATGGGTTATTTCGGTAAGTTATCGCTGCTGTACAGCACATCACGTCTAATGGCTTCCAACCAGCGCAAGCCAAATTTTTCAACTTCTGTGGACTCCCTGCAGCCCGTCTGAATGCGGACCAGTCTGTCTACGTTAAGACGAATAATGGCAAGCTAATAGTGACTCTTTCATGGGCCTTCAATGCCGCACTTTTTGGGGCGCCGGAGTCATACATGAGCGAGCTCCGACGAGTGTGGGTTGACCGCAGCATCAACTCTCCGCGCTGGAAGAACTTTAACAATAAGCTAAGTAGTGAATGGTCAGGCATCACGATGTATGTGCGTACCATCCTTCTCACTGTTCGACTTGTTATTTCTACTCAATCAGTCAGTCAACTGTGATGATAGCTGTGGACGTCAGCTTCCTTGCCGTGCCTACCGTGATGCCTTCCGATGGTTCGCAGCCACCTCCGGTCATTGGCACGTATATTTCCGTGTTCTTTGTCGTTGGATCATTGGTGGGGTCCTTGTTTCTCACCAGACAGAACCGGCATCAGGAGTCTGCCGACCAAGCAGTAAGCAGGCAATTGTGTGTGAATTATGAGCATCACCAACAAACTTCATAGGTCAACTTCCTTATGAAGATGACAGGATCTGCGTTTGGCACAAAAGCTCTCGCGACTGTGCATAGTCTTCCATATGCTATGCTATTGTGGGGGTGCGTACTCTTGTTGTCTAGAGACCTCCGTAATTCACTAAACCTGGTTCCCTGCAGCATGGTGTATTTTATGTTCGCCTTCGCTTACCAGGTCTTCTCGTCCACGCCAACTATCACGCTCGCAACCACTGGGTGTGCATTTGGTCTTGTGGTGGTTTTCACATTGTGGCTCATATACGCGGCGAGGGATTTTCATATTTCGAAACAGTTGAGTGAGTGGTTCAAGGCTCGCTTTTCGAAGACAGAACAGGCGACGGTGCCATAGCAACTCTCGTTGTCTTGATTCCATGACAGGTGTACTATTGATAATGGTAACTGTTATGTTCTCGAATCTCGACCTTGTCCGCATTCGTTCATAGATTCAGCACCGGCTCTTCCGCATTTCCATTGTTACGGTTGTGTGCGTTTTGTATTTGCATGTCGAGTTCACTTATCTTAAGCACTTACTACTAGGACCGTATACCTACGAATAAACCGTCGAATTTGGCCTGGCGCTCTCTATGGCATACGATCGATCCTGAATCTCGCCCATGTATCACCAGTGCAACTTTCGGACACAAGTGTGTTGTTGACGCTTTGCTTGTATGCATCATGGGATGTGCTTGCAGTGTCTTGCTCCGAAGATTGTATACGGCGCCGTTCAGAAAAGTTATCAGACGCAGCGCAAATAAAATCTGTATACAGTGATGAGGTTCGGATGTCTGCAAACCACGTCACAGGGGTTCGCAAAATCTTTTCTAGATATCTGCTTTTCCACTACGGGTTATGCGGCATCTATTTCACACCCTTCTACAGT
>PVYE01000542.1:0-40842 GCA_002995055.1 Rhizopogon rudus | reverse complement strand
GACGCGCGCGAGGCATTGCTCATCAGAAAGTCTGCCTTGAAAGATTCGATTGTGACTTACTGGTCGTGTTCTGGACTACGTATGAAGTGGTTGTTGCGGCGTTCTGAGTTAGAGAATTCGTAGGAGACGTTTTTGAGGGTCCAAGCGAGCAGTCAGCTTTACATGGCAGAAGCGTCCAGGCCATAATGACTCACGGTAAGCACCGTTCAACACTCAACACGACTATTGAACAAGAGTGATGACCCGAAAATTGAGATGGTCGACGTTTTGTTTGGAGTCGCGGAAGCTGCTCAGAGCTGTGTTCGTTTCGTTTAATTAGGTGCGATGTTCGCTTCACATATTGGAAATGCTCTTACTTGCTGTCCTTGCTGCGCATATCACGAATTCTAAGCGCTGGCGCCCGAGTCTTGACGCTAGGGCTATGCACATCTTCATCCCACCATTGCCTACCTTAGTGGTCTTGGTCTTGCAAACCTCTGACAGACTGTACGCCCTCACCACTTCCCAACGGTCGCCTTGGGTGGCGAATGGTAGGTAATGGGGCGCGTTTATGTGTCTCCAATCATAGGTGATGTCAAGCACATTCCTTCCTGAGTATAGCATTCGAAGTCTCGAGTGCTTTGTCATCAGCTTTCATTCTGATTCTCGAGTTTCATTCTTCCCTCCCTCGTAGCTATGCTCGAAATGGCCCCCTCGCCAAATAGACGCCTCCTTCAAGGACAAAAGCCGCCTGTGAGGCTCTCTTGCCCGTGATTATAAGGCACATTAACCAGAGACACGGCCATCATCGTAGTGATGAACTAGTCTCGTCGGTGAATTCCCTACATTTTCGCATCGTGCATTGCATACCAGTTCGTGAGGCAACTCATTGTGAAGTCCTTCCATGCACACTCGTATGTTATACACGTCGGATTTCACATCCAGGCCTAAGCCTTTGCGTTGAACGCTTCTAGACACCAACATGCGACCTCACCTATATGACTCTACTACATCCAAGTCATCTGAGAGACACATATCTAGTTCTTGTTTCGTATGAGCTTGAGGTCTCCCGTGAAGTTTCTCCTGTATTCTAAATGCAGATACACAGAAGCGGTTAACCTCACCAATGCTTGCTTCGGCACGAAACGCATCCACCATCTACGTGATCCGCTGCCTGAGACATACAGTAATACAGCGGCATTTGCGTTTGCAAATTTCATACACTCACTTGCGACACAATAACACAATAGTTCGAAAATCGGCTTGGGCGATGTACTTAAATATACTCAACCTTCGTAGTCTCACATTTTAAAGCCCATCGGATAATTTGTTATTGCATGGTGAGTATGTTGCAAATTCAAGCCCTTATCACCCAAGCATCGTCATTTGCGTCGACCCGAAAATGGTAAATGAATTTCTGCGATGCGAATGGGTTCGTTCTGCCACCATCCAAGCGTCTTCGTACTGTCTGCGCTCACAACGACGGGTTTCCATTCTCCCAGCCACCTCCCGACAGTGTCTTCAGTGGTTTCCTTTCCGCATCTGGTTTTCGCAGTTCGGCTTTGTGAGCCTGCATGGCATGGGTAATGGCTCGTTCTTGTTCCTCCCGTGCGAGTTTCTTTTTCATAAAGATGGACTGTGCATGCTTGGCCATGTTGAGAGGTGGGTGAGACAATTGAGGGACTGAAAAGACATTCTCATTCATTGTGCCAGTAAACAGACTTGCATAAAGTGTAAGTACCATTATCGAAGCGCGACCGCACGGTGTCGCGATTGGCAATCGCGAAGCTCGTATTTTCATATCCCGCTCGCTTATTTGTTGATTAGATACTCTTAAGACATCCCTCACCGGCATTGCTCTGGCAATGCACTTACTCGCCTGTTCACCTGCGGAATACAATGATAGTATGTCTGGAGGTTATATACATGCATTGTATGAGTTTCTGGGTCAGATCTCAACATTTGATGTGTTAGGCCCTAGAATAGTGAAAATTGAAGCCCAAAACATAACATCGCAGAACAATCTACACTCTTTCGTGCCTATTGGTACTGCCAATATATAGTCCTGTATGAAACTGCTATGATCTACCAATTCCTTTTGATAAGAGAGTACCGCAGTCGAGTGTTGTGCGAGGCAAACGCAAATGCCGCTGTATTACTGTAGCACCAAAACGGTCATAGACGGAGGGAAGGCACATTCCTTTCGTTCTAAGTAGCATGCTCTTCGTACTAGCAAAGTTTGCAGTTGTACAATAATAATAACTGGAGCACTGATGATACACTTTTCATGCGTTTGATATATGCCCTCTACTTCAAGGACGCCTTTTCATTATCTGAGACTAAATATATTCTCAGAAATGGATTCCCAATTTACAGTTTGCACGTGAAGTGGTTTCAGGATTGCTAGCTTCCGCTGTACATGCGCCCGACAACTTTAGTCTGTATGCGTAAACTGACCTGGAGGGACATTGAAGACAGCTGACTTGACTAATAATGATATCCCTGAAATTCATAAGAATGAGTTTGACCACTGTTAAAGTGCGAGATATAATGGACTCTAATAATGGGGGCCACGAAGGACGTCAACAAGATTACCATTGACGATACAAAATAATTATGTGCAAAGAAGAGAATTGTTGAATGCGCATCTCTTTTATCGATACTGGTCAATAGATGCACAACAGACGAAAAATACTAAACGAGTCCACCATGTAACGGGTTTTGACTGTGTGGCTGAACCCGCTGTTATAACCTGCGGAGTTGTGGTGGACATAGATGCGGCAGCAGGTGGGGTTTGTGACGTCGACGCCTGGGCTTGGCCTTGCGAGTGCTGCTGTGTGACGGTGGTAGAAGGTTGTGACTGCGTGGCTGCTGCACCCACTGTGGTAATCTGCAGAGGTGTAGTGGACGTCGTTGTGGCGGCAGGTGGAGTTTGCAACGTCGATGCCTGGGCTTGGCTTTGTGATTGGCCTTGCTGCTGTTGTGTTTGTTTCCCCTTGTTGCCTGGTCGAGGAGCAACATACAATGTCTGCAAAGAAGTCATTGTACAGCGGTCAAGAAAACGACCGCATAAAGACGTACCTGTTTGTCTTGTGCTGTCGGAACATCAACGACAGGAGGACGGTGACGAGAGGAGACGTTTTGTCTCGGTAGTTGTTGGAGTGCAGTTGCTTCACTGGTGGTGGGTTGAGAGCGGCGGAAGAGCGAGGAGAGTTGACTAAGGAGTGTATGTGGTTGTAATGTCAATGAAGGCGTAAAACGACGGCGACGAGGTGCAGAGGGATGGACGTGGGTAACCGGTATTGTCGAGAACTGAGGACACCGCGGTTTGAATAATAATAATGATCGATTAATTGAATGTTAGCAAGCGCACCTGAATGCCATCTCGTGGGCCATCAAAAAAGCCTTGCGGAAGTCGACGGACGTGCTCGAGCTTGGCTGGACGTTGGGTGTGACTGATCTACAATGTAGATGTTACTAACATCAGAAAGCTTAGCAAACACTTCAGATACATTTAATACTGATAGCGACTTTGCGGCTCTTAACTGCAAAGACAGATTAGTGCGATCAGTACCAAAGAGCTGAGACGCTTCATACCGTTTGGAGCGTATCTCGCAGCACCTGTTTTAGAGAGCAAACACTGTCAGTAGGATGGAGTCGCTGATGTATTTACACTCACTTTGGAAATGGATAGCAGGCTTTTAAGGCCAGGATCTTTTAGTATGGTGTGAATGTCCCATACATAATGCCTCCTTGTGTTCCATGAAAACGTGACCAGCAGCTTTCCATCAGCGGAAATGGCTGCGCGACTGAGTTGTTCACACTGTATAGGTAGACCGACTGGAAGGTTCATGTCAAGATCCCACAGACGTATCGTGCCATCCTTTGATACATTCGCAAGAAGACGGTCATTCCGAAACAAGGCGAGGGCAATGGCAATGTCTTCATGACCATGCAGAATGACGATTTGCTTCCATGTGGCGGTGTCGAATATCCTAATCGAGCCGTCCTCTGATCCAGAAATAAGTTTCTTGTGATCTGCAGTCGATGCCACGCTCCAAACCGCAGAAGTGTGCTTGACTATGGAGAGCAGCTTGCCTGCCGTCGCATCCCAAATTTTGATGGCATCCTCGTCTCCTCCTCCCGTTACAATCTTCGTTTTGTCGTAAAAGTAGGTCGCCACGTGCAATTCCTCGTGCCCGGTCTTGATTAGACCTAGGATTATGTTGCCACCCCCAATATTCCGCACGCTTACCATCCCGTCCAAGTATCCGGTCAGCACACACTCGCCATCTGCACTCCAACAAACCGACACCGCCCTAGATTCTCCAGTCCATCTAGCCACCACTTTCTTCGCCTCGATATCCCACAATCTCACTGTTCCATCCCAGCTTCCGCTTGCAACTGTCTTGCCGTTTGGAGACAATGCGATCTTCCACACAAGTAATTCATCATCCCCATCATCTCGCCACCGATCGCCAATCTGTGCGCCGCTCTCCAGGTCCCATAGCAGGAGTGAATCTTCATCTGAACATGTGATGATCTGTCGTACGTCGGGCAAGTGCACAACACCTAACACATTGTAGGTTTCCCTCGCCGCTTTTGGCAGGGCTTTATGGCAAATGTTTGTTTAATCGCGGTGGATGAAGGCATGGTCAATGTCGGGCCTCTGAACTACCGCAAATCGTGTGCAAGATCAAGGGTGAAGAATCGGTGAGTCGACCGACCTATCTTGTCAATAGACGCGCGCGAAGCATTGGTCATCAGAAAGTCTACTTTGAAAATTTCGATTCTGACTCACTGGTCGTGGACTACGTATGAAGCAGTTGTCGTGGTGTTCTTAGAGAATTCGCAAGAGACCTATTTTGAGGGTCCGTCCGAACGAGCAGTCAGCCTTACATAGCAGAAGCACTCAGGATATAATATATAATAACTCACCACAAGCACTGTTCACTACTTAACACAACTATTGAACAAGAGGGATGACCGTTAGTCGACAGTCGCCGAAGCTAGGCTGTGTTGTTTAGTAAGGTGCGCCCATACGTTGTCGCTTCAGATGCTGTATATATGAAGCGCTCACGCCTAAGTCCTGGCGCTAGCGCTATGTGCATATTCATCGTCCACTTTGGGGACATTTTGACAAACCTCTGATTGATTGCTGGTCCTGACCACACCCCAAGGGTCGCCTCGGGTAGCTGAGTTTATACGTCTCCTAAATGATCATAGACGATGTCAAGCATAGTCCTTCCTGCAAAGCAGACTATCGCAAGTACAACCTCCATATTAGCAGCATTTACAGCTTCTCGAGTACTTCGTCACCCAATGGCCATCAACCTTCATTCTGATTCTCGGGCTCCTATGACAGTCTCATTGTTCCCTCCATCGTAGTTATCCACTGAATATTCCCCTCGCCAAACAGAAGGAAAATATCACCTTCGTGACTTTCTTCCTCGCTATCGCAAGGCACACTAGCCAGACGCGATGAACGATGGGTTCTCGATCTGTTTTGCCTTGTCACTGAGTCTTTCCCACAGCGGAGAAACATACAATGCCTGAACGTCAACAGAAATCATTACACTTGAAAATCAAAAAAAAAACGAGACGTACTTATTTGTCTTGTCCCTCAGCAACTTCGACAAAGGGAGAACCGTGATTCCATGAGATACTTTGTCTTCTTCTTTGCTGGCATTTCGTTGATCAATGAGATGTCAGCTGAGAGAAGAGCGAGGAACAACGATCGATGAGCGCATGTGGACGTGATGGCGAAGAGAGCACGAGAGAATGCGGCGGCGTGTGGAGGAATGAGGATGGGAGCTGCACATCGCGGAGGACTAAGGTAACAACTGAACGACTGATTAATTGAATGTAGACGACTCACGTGAACACCGTCGCTCGTGTCATCAACAAAGCCCTGCGGCAGTCGATGGGGGTGCCAGCGCCGGCCTGGACGTCGCGTAGCATCAGCTTAGGGTGTCGGTGTTACTGTCATCGGAAAGGTCGGGAAAATATATCATGTACGTCCATTGGCGCCTTTCCCATTGTCACCGACGAGTAGGGAGTTACTGTAGTCTTGCTGAAGAGCCATGCACACTCACATCACGAATAGTCAGGAGAACTTCAAGGCCAGCTCCTTTCAGGATGGTATAAATGTCCCATACGCACGCGTTCATGTCGAAGAAACCGGTGACTAGCAATTTTCCATCAACAGAGGGATTGCACTACTGACATTGGCTTTATGGTGTAGGGATGGACCGACTGGAAGGTTTCGAGATTTCACAAACGTGCTGAGAAATCTGACGATGTGCTCGCAAGGAGGCGGTCGTTCTGAAAAAAGGAGATCGCGAGCACAGAGCCTTCGTGGCCCTCCAAAATGCCTATTTGCTACCCGGTGGCGGTATCAAATATTCTGATCGAGCCAGTCGACAGCGAAATTGGCACAGCCACGACAAGGAGTATGTAAACAAAAGTATCTTAGTAAGCAAGCGTTAGCGTCCTATAAATTTTTGCATGTCGAACTCCGCAGGACGATTTGCACCTTACAGACATGCTCTCACCGCGATTTCCGCAAGGACTGGAGTACCATTACCATCCTTAATATTTTCCTTTGCCATCCTTCATGAATTAACTGCGATTGTTCCCACCGTGGGTATTTTTTACACCGCACGCAGCCTGGGTGCTGGCGAGCGCGTCGTCAATGCCATTGCTCTCAACCACGACGGTTCTGTCGATGATCAGTCCAGTTGGGTGAACACCAAGCTGAGATCTTGGGTCGATGAGGGCGAGCAGTGGGCTGGTCGTGTTGGACGTAGATATGGCATCTTAGGCTTTGAGAAGGGCCAGTCCATCGACCAGACCCAGATCAGCCAGTCGTCTGGGAAGCTGGCAGGGGACGTCGCAAATGCTGTTCTGGCTTATGGCGTAGTCAAGGTAAATTTTATTTTTATCAAAGCCGGGATGTCGAATGATATGTCTTTAGGCCCTGTTACCCGTTCGCATTGGACTTTCATTATGTCTTTCGCCAATGTTCTCTCGGACAGTTATAGAGCCAATTCGATTAGCTGGACTTCGTCTGTTGAGACGTAAACCCAAAACTATGTAAAGGTGGGTATCATACCATTTTTTTTCATGATGATTTCGTTTGCCGCCCCAGTCGTAGCTGCAAGCTTTGACGAACGGTAGAGCATATAGCCAAATACTTGCACCACTGATTTTGTCCTTGCCTCTCCTTTTCATCGAACTTTACTGACTGTCTCACAGGATTAATATTGTCTTCGTTATCATTATAGTATAACATGACATTTGTCCATCTCATCCAACCGATCCATCATTTTCTTCTACCCAGACAAATTGGCTCTTCAAAGAATTTTTTCCACCTTTGTCGCAGCCTCATTCCCTGGGGAGAGCAGTTCTTTTTCGTCCTTATATCTGGTGCTACATGCAACTTGAGTGGAGCACATCTTGGCGATTTAGAAACATCACCTATAGCCAGGAATGTTGGGACTGTTCTCATGCTAGTTTGTAACTACCGAGCGGCTCGTTGTGCAGTCACCCCCTCAGTGGTTGGCTTAGGTGTCCAATAGAAAATATGGCTTTCCGTAAATTTGTCACTATCATCGAATCTCCTTAGACATCTAGTCTTCCAATGATGATGCTCCGACTAAGGAGCTAGTGGGTCCAGTCCGTAAAAAAAATCACTGTCTAGTTCATTGAACTCAGGCGATAGGCCCGGACCAACTCCACCAACTGCGCTCAACGGGCAATTCTTATCAAACACAATAGAACCGCGGCTGTCGGAACACCATTATGACTCGCAGATATTCAGTAAGATGAAAGATAAGCTATGTACTCATTGCTCTCCGTGCGGGCCTGAGGTTACCAAAGTTAGTTATGGTCAAGACAGGGTAGAGATCTCAGGCGACACTTTAGCGTGATAAGCCATCAGAAGACTCGTAAAACAGCCTATCAGAGGAATGCAAGCTGAGGGTAGACGGCAGCTGGGAAATCGGCCCCCGTCCCATGGCACTGGTAAGAGTTCAATAATCTTGATGAGCCTTGCTCCACGTCCACAATCGAGATCTAAAGTCCCGATCCGAAACAGCCCTCAGCCTCCCCCAGCCCGAGTGAGTCATTGGTCGTGTGTTTCCCTGCACAGCTAACGCGAATGCGCGGGGTTAGTATGCAGGAGTGGATGACAGGGCACTGGGTACTACGCTTACCTCAAACACTCCTTAGTCCTGTCCTGTCTCTCCATTGCTGATATTTTTTGATCACATCTGGCGTGATCTGCTTCTGTATGGCACAAGCAGCAGTGACGAAGGCGCTGTAGGGGACCTGCGAGACCTATGAGGAACATATACAAATGGAGGACTTCAAGGAGCTCACGAATGGGGCGTTGATATCTTTCTGCATGGTCAATAGAGCAGCCTCCTGACAAAGTGCGCTGATCTCCGCACCGCTGCAGCCGGCGGTCTAGTTGCAACATTACGCTCTGCTCGTCATGTAAAATGGTCTGTACTTACCATGGCTGCTATTGCATCAAGATCCAAACCAGGTTCCACACTCATCTTCCTCGTCCTGATCTTCAAGATTTCCTCACGCCCTGTTTCATCAGGAGGTCCAACGTACAAGATGCGATCCAGTCGTCCGGGGCGCATGAGAGCCGAGTCCTGGAGATGTACCATGTGATAAATACAGCAATACGTCAAGAACATAGACTTACAATGACTTCGGGGCGATTTGTGGCTGCAATAATGGTCACGCCTACAAGCTCCTGAACGCCATCCATCTCGTTCAGGAGGCTGGTCAGAACCCCCTCATGAGATGGTGCATTTCCTGTATCAGAATCTGAGGATCGCGAAGTTCCAAGGGCGTCAATTTCATCCTGGGGTTAGTCAGCGATAACTCCTTCACAGAAGGATCAAGCTTACGAAGAAAATTATGGACGGCGATGCAGCTCTGGCCTTGCTAAATATATCCCGCACAGCTCTTTCTGACTCTCCAACATATTTGTTTAGCAGCTAATTGGCGACAGCATAGCATGAGCATGCTGTACGAACACAGCACCAAGCTACGCACCTCAGAACCTTTCACAGCAACAAAGTTAACCCCGCTTTCGGTTGCACAAGCTCGAGCCAAGACCGTTTTACTGCACCCTGGAGGTCCGTATAATAGCAAGCCTTTTGGTGGCCGGACACCCAGTCGTTGAAAGGCCTCCGGGTGTAATAATGGCCACTCGACGGCCTCCCGGAGCTTTTGTATGACATAGGCCTGACCGCCTATATCGTTAAACCGAACGGGGGGCGTCTCAAGAAATAGAGATCGCATCGCGGAAGGCCGCACGGTAGGAAGCGCATCTGAAAGATCTGATGGTGTCAATTTTAGAGTCATTGTGGTATCTGCTGGATCAGCGAAGGATCCTGGTGGAATGCGGGCCATCCAGCGTTTGATGGCAAGGGTCCCAGCCTCTCGAACTACGGCACTAAGGTCTGCACCGACATATCCATGAGCGCGGCTTGCGATAGAACGGAGTTCTGCATCTGTTATACAATGAGGTGTTTTCGAGAGGAGGACGTTCAGGATGGAGTAGCGTGCGTCTGCGTCTGGTATACCTGAGAACACAAGTCGGTTGAATTCGGTGTAACTTTCCCAGTTACAGCTCACCTATCTCAAACTCTCGATCAAATCTCCCAGGTCTCCGCAGCGCTGGATCGATTGCGTTCGGTCGATTGGTTGTTCCGATTACAACAACCCTATCCTCGCCGGTCTTACTCGAATTGTCTATACCGTCCAGTATCGTCAAAAGTGTCGCAACCACCCGTTTCTCAACCTCGCCACCCGCGCCCTCTTCCCTCCTAGGGACAAGAGCGTCAACCTCGTCCAAGATGACGATGCATGGGCTCTTTTCTCGCGCTTCCTTAAATACATCCCGGAGCCTTGACTCTGTTTCTCCGTGGTAGGCTGAAGATAACTCTGGACCATTGATGACGAGCACGGATGAATTGGTCGATGAGGCGATAGCACGTGCAAGGTGTGTTTTTCCTGTACCAGACGGACCATGCAACAAGATCCCCCGAGGCGGTTTGAGACCTGTGTTTTTTTAAATAACAAAAGTATCGAAGTCAAAACTTCGTCGCGATTGAGCTTTCAACCTGCCCACCAAAGTATCCAAAAAGTTCTGGTCTCGTGAGCGGTATCTCAAGAAGATCCCGTATCTGGGAGATTGTCTTGTCAAGTCCTCCCACAGCGCCGTATGCGTCAGAGATGGAAGTGTGTGGTAATGTTTCAACATCAGACTAGATAATCGAGCACGTGTCGTCGGAAAGATCTCTCGAAGGGTGTCGGAAGCGTACCTTTCGCGTGGGGCCGATGTCATTATCAGCCACATCTTCTAGTACGGAAACCACCGTATCCCATCCTGCTGTCCAAAATGACGGCCTAACTTGAATTGCAAGCGAGTTGAGGTCGCGTGTTATGGTGCTCACGGAACCACTCGGTGCCGAGGGATGGGCCGATACAGACTCGATGGAGAATCTTCGAACTTCGCCTTCATAGGGGACTTCGATAACCTGAGTAGAAAGAATATATTTGAGATTGACTATAAATAACGACGGAACAGTGCTGTCAGTGACACTCGACACGACCCGAAAACGACGTACTAAGGTACTCTCGCAGAAGTAGAGTAAGCCAATCTCTATGCTTTCCTTTGCCCTGTGAGTTGGTCGCATTGCGAATTGTTGATGTTTTTACGGTAGTTTCTCTTAGGCGGATGATTCCAGCTTCTTCAGCATCTCGCAGGGTTGGTAAATCAAGAGAGCGTCTGCCAGCAGAGCCTTGATCGGATAGATCAAATATTTGTACCTTGGTGCCTTCTTTGAGATGTGCCGTAAGGAAAAGGGAGGACGAAATCAAAGCGACTGAAAGCAGAGTGATGTGGCCGCGTGGTCAAACTTAGCAAAAACATACAAGTAATCTAACGCTGCACCTACCATCTTGAGGAATATCCAGAGAAGGCCACAACGTCCCAACCGCAAAATCCTGTCATCATATGTAATTGAAGATGCAGCGAAGCAATCAAACAAACTGTGAGAGCGAGACAACGTGCACAGTAAGATTCTGACCTTCTTTGTCTTGCCAGCATCTGCCTCTGATAAGGCGACTAAATCGCCAGAGCGCAATTGCGAGGCTTTCAGGGTACTTGCGTGCACGATGACGCGCCGGATGGCGCGTATGCCCATCTCACTGGTGGCAGGCTCAATGCACTCGACTGTCAACTTAGGCATCGACGTAGATGCAGACATTTTTCGCATGAACGGTAATCACGATGTTATTGAGCTTTAAACTCAGTCGATACTCCCTTTAGAAATGAGATGATTGCGCCGGGCGGAAATGCGAGTCACTGCCTGGAAGGAACTGATTTCCGTCAGTTGGAAACCAGAGGAAGATCTCATCAACCACATAGCCAACTCACCCAGGTCGAAAGCAATTCCAGCGCGAACTGACTGGAACTCGGCAGTTGCGAGTAAGATCTTCAAGCTGGTTCCCGTATAAGTAAAATAGACCTTTGTGTGTAACAGATCCTGTTCATTTGTCAGATGTGACCGAACATAACGTCACACCTGCTACCTGCAAACTCATCTCCCTGGGATTATTTTACACATGTATCCAGCGCCCAGCATGCATCTTGATCATGATTCATCATCTTTCAAGATCTTAAAGATCTGGCCACCACTTACTCTCACTACTAGTTAGTATGCGAACGCAATCACATATGGCTTTAATAACCGTTTGGAATCATGTCCACGGAAAATCCCGAGCCTTCCTCAACCGATCAGTGCATACCTTCAGGCTTCGAAAACTGCCACCAGTCAAGAGATCGATGGTCCCAGACAACTCGTAACTGATTGCTATCCTTCAAGGATTTTTGTCTCGTCGAATACCGCCCCTCGATTGGATACGCTTTAAAACCAAGATCAGGGTGTTCGGACAGCAGTCCCATTTTTACGAACTGTCTTCTACCCCGAACACGGTCTAACGACGGAGACTACATTTTTGTTGATCTATCCTGATATATCAGCAGGTCTCAAGAATCATCATATGTGAGATCATCAGTTCTTGTGGAGCGGTCCGAGATTCCATCGAAAAGAGAATCATGTTGCTATCTGAGACACGATGTTTGAAATCATACAGGCCATTCGTCAGCTACTTACCACTCAAGGGGCGTTGCATGGTATGCTGTAGTCCTTCTACTCGTCATCGTGACATAAGTCGGATGAAAGCAAACCATGATAACTTACGACACTACACAGCGCAGCATAGCTTCTTCAGCATACTGCAGACCATCAGGAAGCCCCTTGTATATGCACAACCACGAATCAGAGACTATGGAGAGACTTAATGCATGTGTTCTGACCAACCATAGCAGAAAAGAACATACTCCTGGCCAGCTTCTGACATGTATCTTTCCTTTTTCTCTCAAATTAACCTATCTGCATATCGCCGTAGTCGGATTTGTTTCGGCGGCCTCGGAAGGGTTTCACGAATCTCATTAATATCCTTGGAACGCGTGGTAAGCTGTACTCAGTCTTCTCAAGTCTTCTATCAGCAGGTCTGCTCTTGCGTGTGAGTGCATTGACTATTGAGATCTAACGCCGGCAGCTTAAAAACCAAAAACTGAGACTTTTGTTCCTTCAGTCTGCCTTTCCGGAGTTTGTCTCCGAATATCTAACATATTACACGAGTATGTTTGTGACGAAATCACATCCAAAGGTGCAGCCTGAATCAGATGGCACAATGTGTGGGTCATAAGGCGCGAACCCGTCATTCCTGCCTATTTTCTGTCATATCACACCATGGATTTTGATCTTGATCGGCCTGACGAGGCTAGGTTAGCGGGATCAATCACGGTATTCTATGCATAGTAGTACCTCGTGTAAGCTACTTCGAAACCCCGGTACACGGATTCACCAACTGCCTCTGCTACTTGCGAATTTAATTTCATTAGCCGCTTTTTAGCGCCACTGGACATCGTATGGCGGCTGATCAAACTACATACAGTCTATCGAGAAGGAAGTGACAGGAAATACGAGGAACTTCGGAGGAAGTATATAGGTCATCATCAGCATCATGTGGCGCCTAATCTTGAGATTATCGCTTACGTGAGTCAGGAACCAAGAGATTCTTGTGCCATAGTGATAACCCGAATAACTAATTATAAGTATGACAATAGGAACGATCGATCTTGAAGAGATTTGGTTGTGCTCGTGTCCTCCACGCCGTATCATGAAGAGATTATTGGCGTCCCTGGGTTTGTGGCCTGCCTTTATGGACCTTCGATCCTGTGGCGAAACAACGTACTCATGTTCAGCGTATTGTGGCGTAAGGCAGCACTTGACAACGGTCACATTCCAAACCACTGCCCAGGAACTGCCTTGCCGTGAGTCCTTGGAGGAGCGTTCCCCCATGCCTTACTTCATCAGCACGTCCCCAAGTACTGATACAGCCAACAAAGGCCAAGAATATCATAAGAATACGCTAAGCCGCACTTGGAATGAAGCTTGTCATTGTCGGTGACAACCTTCTGTTGTTCCGGATATCAATTCGCTGAGCGTCCCGGTAAGCAACAGCCACCAACTACCAATTTGAACACCCATCCCCTTGCGAGGCACTCCTTATTTACTTCTGTACCCATAGTAAATAAACAGTTTCACATCGAAAGACACGTTACAGTACACTCGTTAGTTACACATTTGCGAATAAGCAGCGCACTTCTGATAAAGAACTTTCAGGCTCAGCCAAGTCCGAATCAAGGCCATATGAACCGAGGAATCCTAGAAAGAACATCATGCATATTTCCCTCCGACCCATCACACCATAAGCCGCGATATACAGCAAAGGGATGCTGGCATGTGGAGATCTTGCTGACAGTACTAGTGATCACATCCAAAACCTAATACTAGAACAGTTAAGCCTATTCATTCAAATCCTCTGGTTTCTTGGTATTCCGACCTCCGAAACGTATAAAACCGGGCAGGTTCAACAACAGGAAGACAACATCCCACCCATCTACGCCACTACATTCTTATCTTGTTGTATTGCAACTATCCACCAGCCCATCTAACCACCATGTGCAGACAAATAGCGTGAGTCAAAGACCATGTTTGTGGCGTGCTCGCTAACAACGCCCCGAGCAGTGAAGGAACCAGGTGGTTGCGGTGTGGGGTACGAAGACGATGCTCTTGATTTGGGTCAGCTTTTGATGAGACTACAGCATTTTCAAAGGCATCTCGTTATTGCCATCGAAGATTGCAATTCAACTCGCTGCGAGCGCAGTTACAGACATCCACGAACCTGTCGGCAACCAAACTGTACCAAAGTAGGTCATGTGTCACGTACGGATGCTCCATACTAATACCCACGCAGAACTTCGGACCCGAAATCCAACGTTCGATCGATGATGTCGATGAGATTTGTCTGCAGTGTCGTACAGCAAGAGCTCGCGGGCGTGGTTGACGGTTGCGGAGCAGCCTTCGTCCATGGAGGGCGAGCGATAGATCCCCCATATATCACATCACGTCGAGATTAGCATTACATTGCACCACACCTGTATCATACGCATGTTCATAACTTCCGCTCGGAATCAAAATATCCGCTCCCGAAGGCAGTCGCTTTAGATAGACGACAATCTGTATCTGAAAGGAGCAGCTGAGAGCCAGAATGATGGCGCCCATTGAAAGATGCCACAAGCCAGGTCCCATGATTCCAAGAAGGTACACGTCCTGAGCGTGCCGTTATCGTGATAAAAGCAGGGCAATTTATGCGAACAGGCAAGCTTCAATCGGCAATGTTGCTTCAACTTCTGGGTAGTTATCGGGCAATCGATATGATGTGCTCCAACAATCAGCATAACAGTAATGAAACAATACTCCATGATCTTGGCGTTCTTTAGAATGGTCCGTAAGATCAGCGTGTTCCTCGACGAGGCGAGGAGCAGCCAATCGCCAGTCACCCTTGTAGATACTAGATTGCAAGTACTGGGATCGAAAACAACTTGACATGAGATACTGGTGAGGTTGCTGAGCAAGGCTAGCGCGTGTTATGGAGTAAGAGAGAAGCTTGCATCCGAGTCGGCCACAGGGAAGTCTGTCAATAGAAACACGACTGAAACTCATGGTAAAGGCAAATAACGTGACTTCAAATTTAGAATGGAAACCTTGTAAGTACCAATCTGCACAATGTACAAAACTAAACTTCCGCCGGGATTCGCGGCACCCAAGGCGTTGTTTATTGATGGCGATTCACTTTTCCTCAAGGCACACAGGCATTGTGATTCGACACTCGGTGCTGAGACTGGAAAGTCAAGGTATTGATCCTGAATGCAGTAGCCGGTCACTCACTCCACTCACAAGTCGTACCTGCACAATATACTGAGTATGGTCAAGTCACAAGAACGTGCATTGTTTTCTCCGAATGCACATTGAGAAAATAAAGTATATTTCTCGCGCATACACAAGTTCTATGGCAATATCCCCTCACTTCTATGAACGCACTTAGTGCGGGTGGTTCTTGTGATGCTCTGGTAGGGGGCTTAATGGTGAATATATCGAGGGAATCAAATTGTAACTTACTCAGGTGCACTGGAATACCATGCATCAAAAATTGAACGTGCGTGATAGGATTTAAATTACTCACTCTGGTAGTCAATGGCGTACCCGAAAGTGAAAAGACCCAAGATCGTCCAAACGACTGGGGCAGCGGACGCGTTCTTGCCGTTGAAAAATCTAGCCTTTATTCCTCCACCAGAAACACTGGGTGCTGGACCCTTGGGGAGTTTTGAGTAGAAGTTGACCAGAGGGGTAAGGCTTGCACCAGAGCCTGACGTCTGGATTGCGGAGAAACGAAAGAAGTCACGCAAGGCGGGGTACAACCAGAACTAAAGGACTCACCAAAAGCGATGGAGTAGCAATCTTGGGAGGAATGATGCCGCCCAATTGGCGGCGAACGAGTGACGCGTGCATGGCGAGAATGAACGAGTGGTTGTGGACGTGTCGGGATGGCCCGGACAAACTTGTTTTGATGTTGAAGACTATTTGGTTACCTGCTGTCACACTGTCACATACTCGGTCACGTTCGACCAGGCATTTTGTAACTTTTGCTAACTGCAGTCATCGTTTCAACGTCTTGACCCCCTCAGTGAAACTGAATAGACACTGGACAGCTACCAGTGAGACTCCTGGCGGTAGCCCTGTCATTGGGACTGCAACTTCAACGAACTCTACGTTACACGTGGATGTGGGCGGAAGACAATAGATTTATTGATGTGGACATTTACCTTCGCCTGGACCATCCACAGCATCTTGGTATAATAGAGGCGGACTACCCAAGTACATCTTCTCGTTTTGACATACCCACCCTTGTGATCTTTGCAAATTACTCGTCATGTACCGAGAAACTATACCATTACTCTCCACGACATCCGCGCACCTGCTGGCTGGACTATTTGCTTTTACCTATGTTGGTTCCATTTATGCATCCAAGAGTGCTCGACTTCGCTTCTCCAAGAGGAAGGTAAACCTCCCAGAAGGACAAGCCAGACTCAAGTTACAAGCTGAGCGATGGAGAGATGATCCGGATGTTATCAAGGCGCGACTTCTCGCCGTCAGCAGCGCCACTCTGATGTGTTGTCTCACCGTGTTCATCGTGATGAAAAATGGAAACGGCAATAATGCCACTGTAAGTCAATCATTTGCTTTGGTGGCGTGCTTCCGTGGTTCACGTGCAACGACAGCAGAACGTTACCCCGAATGCGTGGCTCCACCTTGGGTTCACATGGTCGAATGCACGGCCTCTCCTAATAACTCCATTGCTATACGCTGGACCACTCTATGTCCAATTTCTCGAAAAGACGCTACCTTTTCAAGAGGGCTGGGATTTTGAAGATGATGTCCTTTCTCGATTCTTCTCTATCTTCGGTCTTCGAAACTATTTTGTTGTGAGTGCGAGGCGTTTTGAATTGATATTTGCCATTTAGCTTGCATTCTTACAGGCTCCAATCACCGAGGAAATTGTGTTTCGCGCTTGTGTCCTCACTGTCTATCATTTGGCAGGCGCTTCCCAAAAGAAAATGATTTTCCTTAGTCCCTTGGTCTTTGGCGCAGGTACGTGATGGAAATGAGCGTTTCAGTTATGGACATTCATTCTATGATCTCGAACTTTCAGCACACATACATCACGCTTGGGAAACATACCACAGATATGGGTGTACGGCCACTGCGGCAAAACGCGCAATTATTTCTACTAGTATGCACGACCATCTCATTTCTCATGAGTTGTACTAACGAGTTGCATTTAGTCGTTCAAGTCGCGTATACGAGCGTATTTGGATTTTATTGCTGCTACTTATTCCTTCGCTCCGGGTCATTAGTCCCACCCATTGCAGCTCATATTTTCTGCAACATTATGGGTGTACCTCAACCAACCTATGAAATGAGCCTACTGCCACATCGCAAGCTGTGTAAGTAGCTGCCACCGTTGACCCGTCCAGCGCGAGCTCATCCCTTTCTACCATTAGCCATTGTCGTGGCGTATCTTTTCGGCATTTTTGGATTCGTGTGCACTCTCGAGAGTTGGTCATATACGGATGGCAGTTTATACTGGCAGTGAAACTAACCTCCTGGAGCTAACACATGCTTCGAGCTAACGCATGTGCGGCAAGTAGTTCTACACCTACACGAAACCTTGAGTCATCTTTGGTTAGATTTGGCGTTAGATTTCATGTACCTATATCCACCTGCTCCACGCAATGAGTAGGAATTGTCCTCGCACCTCTGAAGTTATACACTGAATACTCAGCGAACGGTCTTTGTCGCAGTACACTCGATTGTTCGAAAATCAAAATTGCGTTGTGAAATCCGACGATAGTTATTGACGAGAAGGCGCCCGCATCATAGTATAGAACGAACCTTTTTAAGGAGACTACCCATTTATGGAAATGCCGCTTCAAAACATTTTCGAAAACCGCTAACCTCCGCTAACTTTAGCATTTGACTTTGATCTTGTCCATCTTAACGCATGCCACATAAACGTGCTAAACG
Organism: Rhizopogon rudus; assembly: GCA_002995055.1. Lineage (NCBI taxonomy): Eukaryota > Fungi > Basidiomycota > Agaricomycetes > Boletales > Rhizopogonaceae > Rhizopogon > Rhizopogon rudus. Next base: position 22,774 of record PVYE01000542.1, on the reverse strand, counting down.
AGCTGTTCGAGAACAAGAGAGGTCCCTGAAGTAGGTGCTTTTATTACACATTCCCCTCTAACTCACTGTGCTGTCTTGAAAGAGGTATCGATCTTCCTCCGAACCATTCTGGGCATGAGGACACGGTCCCAAAGTCTGTGGCTCGCATATTGAACGCCGAAAAAATCCGCCAGGGGTTCAGAGAGAAGAAGCGAAAGATCGATGAACGCGACGGGGATGGACACCCCCTGCAGAAGCGAAGACGGCGGACCAGTGATATGAACGGTCAGAATGAGGAGACTTTGAAGATCCAACCCGGAGAAACCATAGCTCATTTCAATAAGTAAGTGTCAGAAAACTATCGGTGCAGCGTGCCGTTACTGAGCGTGCATGCAGGAGAGTCGAGAGCAGCATGATGCCCCTTATTAGAACAGCAATGCAGCAGTCATCATCTCAAGTCCGCAGAGTCCAGAAGCACGAAATGGACGAGGGAGCTACCAAGCCTGCACAGGGCAAGACGGCTATTAATAAAGCTAGCCGCACAGACGTTTCAAATCCATCGTCCACCAACACCAACACACCCAAGCAGCAGCCTCGTGATACTCCCAAGGAATTCTGCATAGCTTCAAGCTCAGCACCTCGCCGTCTTAATGATATTGCACAAGAACCCCCGCAATTTGTTAAACTGCCCCGAGGTGCCAAATCAGGCAAAGACTCTTCACAAGCAAAAGTAGCGGGAGTACTCAGCATGGCACAAAAGGCAATGATGGAAGAAGAAAGAGAAAGTGCCATTAAACGTTACCGTGAACTGAAAGCCAAGAGACTACGTCATGATGTTAGCGCGGCGGGCGGGTGAGGTCGAACCGATCACGGTTCTCATCGACTGCTACTTTCCCGATTGGTGGTCGGTACAGCAATTACCCTGTGATTATTGTTTCATGATCAGTTGAGTGCAACCCTAACGTGCATCTTATCTCTACGTTGATGCTTGTACTACAATGGATCCTTCCGCAATATGATTCATTTCAGCCACATTCTCTGGCATCAGGAGGCGTCCAATTTTAGCCCTAGCTCCCTGTTGTCGCTTCAATACCTCTGCTCATTTGAGATAATATTTTGAAGTTCAATTACATCTCTCAGAGACTAGCACCTACCTAGCTTGGAGTCTCACCCGAGAAAAACATTTTGCCTTAACTCAGGCGGCGAGCAAATCCCCCGACACTCACGGATCATCCGACCCTTTGACTTCTTTTCCGCCTTACACGGCACGAGCCTCCACGATCCATGAGCTACCTCCGTTTTGGGCTACGTTCGGATCGATCTTCGCTTTGGGAAAATGGACATTATTGTTCAAATCTACTTTCAGTGGACAGGCGCCTGGTGAGGGCGCTAACGATAACCTATGCAATTGTCAAGATATTGCCATGCAGAGTATTTTTGGGCTGCACCGATCATGTTTTCGATGGCCTACTCTCTTGCACATGTGCGGCGATCAGGTTATGCCCTCGAAGCACGGGGCTGTCTTTCCGATGACGTGCCGAGGTGCCAGCGTATAATCATATCTCGGGCCCTACTGCGCTCTAGAATTAATCGCTTCCTAGCACTCACGATATCTGGCTCCTTTATCCGGTATCCTCGGGGAAGCACGCGTAGCGGTGGATCTCACGTTCTACTGGAAGTACTTTATAATGCAAGCACGATCATTACGTGCAGCTGCCTGCTGACATCCCTCTTTCTGTCCATTCCACTGCGCGGAAACCTGGTATGGCGATCAACTCCATTCTCACCATCGATGATGTGGAGAAGCAAGCTAGCTGCTCCCCGTCTCCTGAGCCTAGTATTGAGACAGGGGCAGATGAACATCTCAATCGTCACAGTGCTTTGCAACCTCCTGATGCGCCTTTACTGTTCACGAAGACTGGAAGTTCAGATCGGGGTTGGTCTGGTTGGTTAACTGTTTTCGGAGCATTCCTCGCTCTTTTCTGTTCGTTCGGTCAATTGAACGCTTTCGGAACATACCAGTCGTGGTATTCGAATCATCAGCTTTCTCTTCATTCACCATCCAGCATCTCTTGGATTGGATCACTCCAACTATGGACTTTCTTCTTCATGGTAAGTTATCTTGATTGTCAAGATAGCTTTCGCTCAATACCGGAACGAGGGTAGGGAGGACCCGTCGGGCGCCTTTTTGACGCCTACGGTCCGTCACCCGTGATGTTCTTTGGGGTGCTGCTGCTAGCTTTTAGCATGTTGATGACGAGCATCTCCACACACTATTATGAATTCTTATTGTTCCAAGGCTTCTTCTTTGGCCTCAGCATTGCATCACTGTAAGTCCTTTCTGAGTGCTGTGCATCTTCTTTTAATTTTATTCTACAGCTTCTACCCCTCTTTAGCGGCGGTTTCAACACACTTTGATAAATATCGCGGATCGGCTCTTGGTGTTGCGGCGGCCGGCTCTGGTATTGGTGCGTAGTCCATCATCGTCTGTGCAATAAAACTTAGTTCGTCTAGGTGGCGTTGTTTATCCCATCATGCTTCGCCAACTCTTCTTGCGAGTTGGCTATGCATGGGCAGTCAGAGCATCGACGTTACTTTCTGTGGCATGCTGTCTTGTGTCACTTGTTACTGTAAAGAGCAAGGGTCGTAAGAAATGCACCGCGTGGATAGATGTCAAGGTGTTCAAGGATGGATGCTTTATGCTTCTCGCCATTGGATCCTTCTTTATCTGCCTCGGTAAGAAACACAGTCATTTCATGGAAGCCATAAATTAACAAGGGCAATGAAGGTATATTTACTCCCTTCTTCTACATCGTGAGCTACGCTGAGGACCGCGCATTTATTTCTGATAAAACTGCCTTCTACGTTCTGTCGGTCATGAATGCCGGAGGTGTATTCGGCAGGATTGCTCCCGCGATCCTCTCTGACAAGATGGGAAGATTTAACCTTCTTATACCCGCTGCATTCTTTGCGGGCCTATCTTGCCTCACCTTTTGGATGCTTGCAAAGACACCGGTTGCTGTGATGGCATTTGCGGTTATCTACGGATTTTTTTCTGGTGCATTCATTTCCGTGGTTACACCATGCGTCGCCCAGATATCAGATATCAGCGAGATTGGGTCTCGACTGGGGGCGTTGTACACGCTGATATCTGTTCCGTAAGATCATGGTTAGACTCATTTGTCATGCGCTTATTTAGTTCTTTCAGCTCTCTTGTTGGTGGACCCATTGCAGGCGCTCTTATCCAGTATCAGAGAGGCTCTTACACCGCGATGATCGGGGTTTCTGGAGCAAGCATGATATTTGGGTCTTTCTTCATCCTATTTTGCAGGCTCAAGTTAAATCGCGAGATCTGCGCAAAAGTGTAGCAATTTGCATGCACCATGGACGGTTCTGTTATCCTTATTTCGTAAGTTGTGCGACCGGCACGACCATGACGTGACGGCTTCGGTGATTCATGTATAAACCTATTGTATTGTTATCATGGGCGCAGTCCAATTGCCACGGTTTTTGTAATTGATACCATCCTGGCCAATATTAGACTTGTTGGGCGTATTGCGTCTTTGGTCTGTCTGGGAACAGTGTGAATTACCTAGGTAGCCTGCGAGCTCTATAATGATGGTCACAGTGCGGGCGGACCTGTCGAAGGCTGAGTTGATGCAACGATGGGTAAAACGGATCCAAATGGTGCCCGTGTCTGATTTCATCCATAAGTACATAAGGCTGTATCTGTCATACACCTCCTATTCACACTACGGCCATGAACATCCAGAACCCAACCACCGATCGCGATTATATTCCTATTGCTGACCATGGACTGTGCGTGATTCCCTGATAAGTGTATATCCCCGTTCTGATCGTGTTAGAATCGGCAATCTGAGGACTGCCGCACTGGTGAGTTTGCAGATTGTGTAGAAGTTCTGAGTTTAGTTGATGTTCCTATAGGTCAGTCTTGATGGATCGAGTAAGTAGTTCAAGTTCAATACGGGATGGCTTGGAATGTACCGAGGCTCGCTCGTCCACAAATTCTGCAATTCTTCCATATCAGTTTCATCTAATACATATCCTACACAGTCGAGAGTTACTGTGTCCCAAACTTCGACTCCCCGTCCATCTTTGCACGCATCTTGGACAAGGACAAGGTTAGGAGTTCACATATCCATTGGGGTTCGCTGATTGTTGAGTACGGGTTTAGGGCGGCCACTTCTCCATTACACCGACAGTTCCATTCAACACCAAGCACAACTATTTGCCCAGCTCGAACGTGCTGCAGACCAAGTACGTTTGACCATAATACCCCTGTGCGAATTATGGCTGAATACTAGCAGATTTCTCAATGAGAAGGGTGTTGTCAGTGTCACTGGTTAGATTCCCATGTATATTGTATAAACAATTGACTGATTTCATCGCATACATTCAGACTTCCTTCCCCGCCAAGCGAATGGTGAATCTACCCGTCCGATGCTCTTTTGGCTCATCAGACGTGTCGAGGTGAGCTGCCTTCCTCCATGACCATCCCACTCGATTTAACCTGACATTCGCTCATAAGGTGATTCGCGGGACCATTCCCCTCCGTGTCGAATGTGCCCCTGCATTCAACTACGCCCGGGACCCCCACAGCACCCAAATCGTCGATGATGATTCTATTCCTCTTCACAATCCCAAACAAAAGAAAGTCGTATTCGCTTCTCAGCCCGCCGTTGCGACCAGCGACCCGAACAGCCCGCCGCTGACGCTCGACTTGCGGTTTGTTTCCGAGTCCTTGCTCGACAATGTCGCTGCTCCTGAGGTGTCTTTGAAGACCCTGGATCTCAGTGCAAAGGGTCATCTGGGCATGGCCGTACAGACGCAGTTAACACTTGTAGAGGGCCAGCGGGTGACGTTCGTGTTGCGGATTGCGCCTGAGAATATGGCAGATGGGGGGTCCGGGAAATACGGGGAGCAGGCAGAGGCGCTGGGAGTCAATTTCGAGAGTGAGCACTTCTAATCATTGCATATTATTGATGCTCATGGTGCACAGAGTTCATGGCGGGTGCAAACAAGTTGCGGCCAAAGGACAATCCGATGTTAACCAAGGTGTGTTAAGTTCGTCGCTCGCGTGGTGAATGTTAAGCTTGCTGACGCTTCCTTTCTAGGAACTCCTCGATAATCTATTTGTGGTACGTTCCTTGCCGTCTAATTCTGTTTTTACTCACTGCTTTACGCTCGCAGTCTACGAATAATTACTGGAATTCTTGGATCAGGAAATCCACTTACAAGGGTTCCTGGAAAGAGGCTGTGCATCGAAGCGCGTTGGCGTTGAAGTTGCTCATCTATGAACCCACTGGTACGTACACCATGCTCGGGCCCATTTTTGAGTCTCATCATTTTTTCGTTCATGTATTTTTTTTGATTTCTGCCCACTCCACTGTCTACAGGCGCTGTTGTCGCTAGTCCGACATTCAGTTTGCCCGAATACATTGGCGGAACCAGGAATTGGTACGCTTGTCCTTCTATATATACTTACATTGCTCACCTACAATACACAGGGACTACCGGTATGCATTTCTCTAGTGTTTTCCATGATTCGGTGGCTTATGTCGTACCACCCACGCAGGGCCTCGTGGATTCGTGACTCATCCTTTACGCTATATGCTCTGATTAGACTCGGCTTCACGGACGAGGCTAACGGTATGTTTCTCCGTTGCATACTGCTATCAGCTGATCTGACATGATCAACAAGCATATATGGAATTCATCTTTGAGCGGCTGAGGAACAAGAACCCAGATGGTTCCTTGCAGATCATGTGTGTCTCTAATCTTATCAGATGACTTCTTGGGCTGACTGTCAATGAAGGTACACCATCCATGGTATGTCTGATACGATATAAATTGCAAGGTGGCTCCTCTCATTGTCCTTCTGCAGGTGGCAAAGATCTGGAGGAGATAGAGCTTCTCCATCTTGATGGACACAAAGGTTCCAAACCTGTTCGGTTCGTCGTGCCTGTAACCCTGCATAACACGCTGATCCGACCAATGTCAAAAGTATTGGTAATGGCGCAGCAGACCATGTCCAACTGGTATGTCTTGCTTGTAGTTGAAATGTCCCCTCACGAGGCTGAAGCTGATCTGGCTGACAGGACATTTACGGCGAATTGTAAGTCCCCACCCGTATTCGTATACCGGTCTTCATTTACTCTGGTGAAGGATGGATTGTATTTACCTCGGACAGAAGGTATGCTCGCCCTAGATCCATCCCAAAGACTTTTATTTAACATTACGTAATCTCAGTTCGGTAAACCATTGGTGAGTTTTGATTAGTGACCTTTGTGATACTGGCGTCTCAACTATCCTGGAAGTCATATGACACATGGTGAGCATTCCGACAAGACCATGAACGGTCATGCTGACGAGGTTCGACTGCATGGAAGGGTATTGGTCCGGGAACTGTAAGTTATTCTGGGTGACGATTGCACCCAGTTACTGATTCTGCTTTCATTTAGTGTAGATTGTGCGCCTTCTCTGCTCTTTAATTTCCGACGTGCAGCCAATACCTTCTAGATGTTGTTGCGAACTACAAGGAACCCGACTTGTGCGCCTCACGCTTCTCCTAAATGCTCTTTGATGACTCAATCCGTAATTTCAGATCCATATGGTCAGTGCGCGTCAAGCAGAAGTGTGTTGAGGCTAAGTATAAATGTCTATACCGCAGGGAGGTCCGGGGCAAAAAGCGCCATTTCACTGTGTGTGTTTTCGCTGCTATCTACAATAAATTGCACTGATGCATGCTCCTGCCGTCAGTATTCGAAGGTGAGGTTTATTAGTGTGTACTGGACAATATTGAGATGACATGTGGCAGATTATGCTTTGGTATGTCGCGTATTCCCTTGAAGCTGACATAGTAACGTTGATTTGGCGCACAGGGTTGCAATTGACAGAGGTGCGAGTCCCCAACCACCCTGACAGCTTTGATGAACTTGCCCTCGAATAGGCCTCCGGCTGGCTGACAAGCGCTCTCTTCCTTGTCCTCGTCGCCTCGAGTGGCTTGCAGCACGCGACGAGCTCTACGAAGAGATCATGCAAAAGGCGTGGAACAAGGACTTGCAGTCCTTCGGGCAGAGCTACGAGGAAACAGACGTACTTGATTCATCGGTGCTCATTATGCCACTGGTGTTCTTCATGACGCCGGTGTGTGCTCATCCTTACATCTGACTTTCGAGAGGAGGCTAAAGTATCTGCTAAGTCTGACACGCGGTTTGTGAGCACCCTCAAGCGTATTCTGAAGACACCCGAAAGAGGAGGATTGACCTCTAACGTGAGTCCCATATCGATTTCTCTGCTGTCAGGCTGAGCGTGGGGTAGAACCTTGTCTACCGGTATGATGTGAATAAATCGGATGATGGTGTGGGAGGCGAGGAAGGCACGTTCTGTCTCTGCACCCTTTGGTGTGTCGAGGCTTTGACTCGTGCCGGCGAGTACGAAAAGCCACTTTTGCGGCGTGCCGTGGAAATGTTTGAGGTATGTCCTGTTTTACAGCATGTATGAAGCTGGTGCTGACGGGATGAAGGATTTCCTGCTGTATTTGAATCACGTGGGCCTGTGCACTGAGGAGATATCGGAGGCGGGTGATGCGTGCGTGAAGTTTCTTTTTTCTTCTTGAGTTGTTGAGGCTAAATCCGTGCTTCCAAGGCTTGGAAATGCCGTCCAGGGGTTCACGTACGTTCTCATGTAGTCATTTTTTTTTCTACTTTTACTAACACTCTGCTTAGACACGTCACCCTTATTTCGGCAGCATATAATCTTTCCAGGACCCTGGCAAACCAGCGATCCATTTAGTCGTGTGTGCTCTAAGTTTAGAGCAGCTGAAAGTGTTCCAAGCTCAGAAATCTGTATAGATCTGTTGGTCAAATAACCATGTAGTTGTATTATTTCCCTACGACTCGTTATGAAAATATGTCTCAGAATGTCAGTCGCACTAATCGCACAAGGAATGTGGTCTTAGATTGGGCATCCGCGCTTGTAAAAATGAACCAGAATGAGAAGCCTTCACAAATGAGAAGATCTATCCACTTCCAGACCTCACAATACTGATGTAAGCCAACTTACCCCCAGACACAATTCACTCCTGCGGAGGGTAACAAGATTCGTGCTTCATTCAACACCTGAATTTTCTGTTCACACCTTTATCTTTGCTGTTCAGATTACCAGTGGGAAGTAACTCAATGGCAGAGCCGCTCCATTGCAGTAAGTTCGTAGTCGAAGTGGAGGCTTAAGGTAATGGTGGGTAACAGGGCAAGATATCACACACCATAACACAGTGGAACCTCGGAGTGCAGTTGACCTCGAATGCAATTAGTAAGACAGTTACAAGTCTTCTGAAGTGCAAAAAACCCTTGCATAGTATAGAAGGGACGACTCTCGTATTAGATCACACGGCTGAACGTACGCACGCCATGCATTTCCCCCCTCCAGAACAGAGCATTGCGAGCATTGATGTAGTTGATAGCTTACATCAAACCTCGTCATGCTCCATTTTGGATTTGCTGCAATAAAGGCTAGTTTGCGGTGAACTTGTCCATGTGGCCACGGCTCATCGGAGACAACACGCAACCGGGAATTTTTGTTAAAACCGGTGGCTCGCCTAGCGTTGATGAGGTTGATTCAGATGCTGTGTCTGTTGGAACTCGGGGACGACACTGTATAAGATGACTACGACATGGCAGGAGGCGACAAAGAGAGGATGGTGTACGGCGTACATAGGTATAAGTATAACAGTCGTCGGGACTACCCGAATACGGATCGTATCACGAACGATATCGAAGGAGGGCAACTAAACGACTCGACCATGTAGTCAGGATTCTGATCTGTGAACAAGATGGAAACTCATGCATGCCCCCACGCAAGCCAGCACGACACCCAAAAATTGGAGCTCCGGATCAGCGTTGCTAGAAATTCGACGGAACGCATTACGGGTGACCCCCGGCTTTACCTCGACGGTCAAGGTGACACGCTCTTGATCAAATGAAAGCGGATGACCCGCAATTTGAATCGCACGACCGAAGTCCTGTACGAAGTCAGGTATCCTGACGGAACGCTTGCGACGAGTGGATAGATTGCTTTGGGGCACTGTGGGTGATAATGAGGGAGTGAATGTTTGTGGTGTGCAAGGTTTGAATTTGGGAGTACGAGTACTGAAGTATTGTCGTACACGCAACAGATGCAGTGCCACATGTATTTGTTCAGGGAGATGTCCCAGACGGCATACGAGGGGCATTCTCTTGAATCGTCTTGTATGGCGCTATTCGCAAGGTGGAAGTCAATATTTAATGGAGTGGAAAGTGGAGAGACAAAATATTACTTACAGTAGTGCCATGGAATACATCTAATATTTCCACATGTGTAATGGGTGGCAAAAGGAACAGATGCCTGAGATCTACTTCGAGGATTCACCAGTGCATCTCCTCTGTTCCGTTCAGAGCCTCACTCGGTACTCTCAAACTTTGTCTGCTCACCCAGAGTGCACCTCCCATTATCTCTTTCTCAGCGTGTTTCCTCCTTCAGGCTCTTGGTTACGGTCTAGACGTGTTTCCGACCAAAACGCGTTCTGAAGGTCTGTCCTTCCCTAATTCTTTCATCTGAACTTCTCGACTTCTTCCGAGTCTTCTGGGTCCCTGCTGCAGAGTCAGACGTCCAAATGTGCCCCTTATTGAGAAGCAGTGGGTACCGCTGGCACAAGGTGAGTTGGGGAAATGTCGCTGCAGCCTCACAATGCACAATTGTTTGTACATGATTATGTTTTCAAACCAGAAGATAGGGGATCTACTGTCGTTCTTGAACACAGGCTAGTCACGGTATCACTACTTTGCGCCGCCTATCATGTTGCATCATCTTCTCTTTATTCTCGATGCGCCCATTGAACCTTGAACACAAAATCACTCGGAGCTTGACTCAGACTACATGTCAACAATTTCAAAGTCACATTGACAATGGAGCTATTCATCATGATAGCGTTGCAGGTATGTGCGAATACCTTTCATTGGTACCCGTCTCAACGGTCCCTGTCAATGCCTTCTATGAAGCCGCGCCAGTTTGATCTGTCCCTTCCAACTTCATAGCGCCACGAGCAGATGTATGGCTATCGCGTAGCCAAAAAGTGGGTTTATGAGATCATCCTGGGCTTCGTCACCAAGCTACATCCCGAACTTCACCCCTCCAAAGCCAGTAGCAATGCCGCCCTAAACCAGCTACAGTTTCAAGAAAACCTGACACATTTATTCTCTCTGTACGGGTGTAGCGTTCATCCCTCCCAGAGAGATAATTCCAGAGGAAAGTATGTGTGACGAATACGTCTTCGTGTTGTACATATGCACTGACCAGCTGAGGAGTTATCATCAGCGTCTAATCAGAAGCAGGTTGATGACCTCAGTGAACTTTGTGGGCAGAAGGCCGAGTGGTGGGTAGACTATCTACCATGGAGCTTCTACAAGTCATGAGTTATTCGTATAGCCGCAGCGTAGATGGACATTTGGACTATGCGAGTAATGTTTCATCCATTTGCACTTTCAACAGGCAAGACATTCAGCCCCAGATCGGGTGATTCCAGAAATGAAGAGGTACGAATATTAAGGAGTGCGGTTAGGTGAACTTCAATTATACGGAACAACAGAGAATTGAACAAAGGGGGTATGGAACGTGAAGCGAATGCTAATGAATACTTGGATGATAAGGGTAAAGATATCATGGGATATGACACGAAGACTTCTTCCTATTCGGCAGCCGTGCACAATCAAAAAGTTTCCTCTTCGTCAACAGGTGCATTTTCAGGTACTTCGAAACCATCCTGTTCACGCCAATGAGTCTCGGATAAGCCAAAGAAGAAAGATAACGAATCAAGTTGATGCCCTACCTCTGTCGAGTAGAGAATCTTTTGAATCTCTTTGAGAGTGTCGTCCTCCTTGCCTTGAGACTCTAGTGCCTCCGACTGTTGCTGAACGAGAATCTCGATGTCCCGAAGCTATATTGGCGTCAAGTCTGGCGGTACGCTCGGGGTGACTGCTGACCGACCTTTGCAAAGTAAAAGTCCCTTTCCTTCTCTAGACCTTCCATGTGAGTCTCCATTTCGCGTAGTTTGGTTTGTAATGTGAGCATAGCTTCGCTAGGTTGGGTAGACCCTGCCCGATGTCCACTGATGGGCGTCTTTCCACCTGATCGACCTGCACCAACCCCCAGAGCGGCACTTGCGCTGCGAGCACCAGTCGAAAGTGGGGCGATGGTCGCTGGCGGTTCTGCTGGCGCACCACGCCTACGTGCAACCGCATCATACCCATGTCCACCATAATTAGAATCCCAGAATCGCTTCATCCATTGCAAGAACTCTAGGTTGTCCCTGATCGGTCACGGTCAGTATTGCAGCAGTAGCATCGAAGCACTTCATGAATCAACGCACTGCATCTTGCATTTTACAAGCTTCTCAACGGGTATAGGCTACATAAGAAGAATGAAAGGTGAGTTTTGATTGACGTGCTGACGGGATGGAAAACACGCCTTGTCGATCTTCTTCGTCTTGAAGAAGGTCTGCATGACTTTGAAATTGGCGACAAATTCGTACTCGTGCTTTGCATTCATCTTAACTCGTGCCATTGGAACATCGCCTGTAAATGTGCTTTAGAAATCATAACGACCCGACTTCCATAGCGATCTGCTCGAAGTCGAAGTTGCACGAACCATAGATTGAGTCAAGGATTTGACAGTAGGCTCCACCAGTACCACATTGTTCAATCTTGGTGTAGTTGAGCTGCAAAAGTTCGTTCAACCAAGCCAGCAGATCTGAGCGTGAAACAGCTGCCATGGCAAAAAAGCAGCAATTGTCCTGGGTGGAAGAAGTAAAAAGCGTGCAGAGTTACGAAATCGTCGAAGGACAAAAGCGTGTTGTGTGGCTGCTTCTTCTGCACTGGTGCTCCCTGCCAGTGCCACTTGCCACTCCTGCTCTCCACCACGACTGTTCATCTACTCGAGCGATCTTTCTTTTCAGTACATTGTCACAGCGGCAGGCTGCAGTTCAGGTGAAGTCAACTCTAAATTATTCCAAGTCCCCTCGGTCGTTTTCTGACCTCCATAATCCGGAGCCAGTTCACTTTTCGCCCTATTTTCGCCTTCGTCAATCCGAGGGATACCGTATTTTAGAATTTCTACCAGATCGTACGTAAAATGTGTCAAGGCGGAGCTGGTCAACTGACCTACACGCGACTTCAACGTTTTACAGTCGTTCATTTGAGTTTCTAGGCACTTGGCGCCACCGATGACGACAAATGCGTTGTCTCCCGAAGTATGCCATCGAATCGTCCATTGGACGCGTCGACACGACCTCCCTGCGCTGTGCTTGACCTGCAAGTCTTTGCAGAAAAATGCAGAGATCAAACTATATGAGACTATCATGTCGGGTGACATCAGTGTCACTTTTAGAGCCTGCGAGAGTATCGTATCGCAGGAACGCCTGGGCCCATATGTCCGCTCCTTCTACGTGTACCAAAACGCACGACGCTCTCAAACAGAGCTGCCTCGCCGTTTTTGGCAGATGGTCCAGAAAGCGCTTTGGAAAATGCGTTGTTTGGACATGCTCTGCATTGATGATCCAACCCATGCTAATACTTGGGTGTTGAGTGATATCCCAAAAATTCCGTTTCAGCTCCGAGAGGCAACCTTCCGCCTACCGTGGAATCAACACTTCGTCAGGTTCCTGGAGAGCCAGAACAAGCTGGCGCAATTCCAAATTACGGGCGGTTTAGATGAAGATGCTCCACAATTGAAATCTGGTAGCTTGTCAAACCTGTGCACTTTCGATGGGAAGCTCGCTTTAGCCATGCAGTTGCTTTCAGTACCTTGCCACCTTCGCCACCTTCGCATACCTTTGGATAGAGACACTAACAAGAAACTTTTGGATTTTATTCCCCATCTCACTACCATCTCTCGTACCCTTCGTTCGCTAAACATCAGTCTTGTACCCGAGGAATTGTCGGTTGAAGCGATCAAGCTCATCTCCTCTGTGTGCCCTGACCTTCATTACCTTGGAATTATTCCATTACCAATGATGTTTCCCCACGTAAGTCGCGTTCTTTACCTTTTTCATAGAACTTACCTCTATCACCACCTTAAGCGCAGCATGATTCATGACGCTCTTTTGGCTATGCATCATCTACGAGATCTAGAACTCGATGTTACCAGATGGTCACCTTTGCCTACAGGCTTGTTGCAACGCATGCTCACGACCGAACTTCACATCTACTGCCCGTCTATCGAGCATGTCATTTTCCGCACAGGAACCAATCGAACATTGTGGTATTTTGACGGAAATGAGTGGAATATTCATGCGGAAAACGGACAACATCAGGTCATCGATAGGCTATGGACAGGTAGATGATTAGTACCGCAGCTTGCTTACAGTTGAAACCTACTTATGTGACAAATAGCTTAATGACAAAGTGGGTCCAATTGCGCCGCGGTGCTGTTTTACATGCATCTTTACATGACTGATGCATGCCCGACGGATACATTATACAGATGCCTCATGACACGCGTGCTTTTACGTGTTCACTTCTTCCCGAATTAGTAGGGAGTTGTCATCCTCGAGTCAGGACAATTCTTCATGCGATGCGACACTTTCAGAACGTATGAATCGAGTTAGCTATGAGTACGCAGGAAACAACGTGGCCTGGACCTAAATCTGTTCCAAACGAAATATCTTTGCTGGATCCGTTGACCCCCTTCATTCCGCCCCTTGATCGCCTTTGTAGATGCAACACGGGGAATGTATCACACCCACAAGATCCCGTTTCGTGTTCTAGTCAACCTGCATCATGGCTCGGTAATATCCGAGGTGACATCTAGCCATCAGAAGGCTAAACTACTGTGGCACTACCGGCGTTCACGAGATGATATAAACCATGAACCGTGAATCTTCCAGAGCAGAAATTGACTTCCTATGCAGTACCAGCGCAATACTTCTTCTTCTTCGATGGCATACTCAGACAGGTCGATCTCGTCAGGTTCTTCTGCACCTTCTGCCCCGAATTCTCCTCCTCCTCATCTTGTTGCGTTACCATCCATGACCCACTCTCTGGCAGCTCTTCCAACCATGTCTACGTTGCCAGCAGACATGCTTCATTACTCGAATTCGGGGACACATAGTAGAGCAAAAGTTAGTTCTCGATATGTTGCATCTGCAGAGTGCGTAGCTGATGGGTTCAATAGATGGAATACGCTATGCAAAAGCAGAGACAATACGCCGCCACGCATCCCTTTGCGGCGCTCAGTGTACGCTTGTCCGCCACTTACCATCGCCGCGCCTGACCCATCTTCCTTAGGCACATGACATGCGACGCACACCCAGTCCGTCATGTGAAGAAGGGCACATTACTGTCCGACGACAAAACAATGCTAGACGTTAGAGCGGGCTGCGATAGCGTGAGTAATCAGGTTCAGGTTCAAGCTTTCCACACTCACGCTGATGATCATTGATAGTCGCCTTAGGCACTCGACCGATGATTGGGCTAGTTGTTACCAAGTCGCCATCCGCAGAGCGGGATGGCTATGGGATTGATGCTCAAGGACTTATCATAACACACCGGACACTAATATTTGGGTATAGCTCTAACTTATACTACCTATTTATGATCACGGGATAAACCCAGAATCATGCAAAAGTATACTGCATACTGCGGCTTCATCAGCATATCTTCTAATGTATCTATATTCATAATGATTATTAGGCGGTAGAACCGCAGTCCACCTGGGGTTAACGTTTGATTGTCCGTGCTCATCTGAGGCTCTCACTCCACAACCTCAAAGAAGCGAAGATGAAATCAACAGACAGCCGTGCCACAGCGTGTCAGTGCGATCTCAGCGGCGCAACGATGCACGGACGATGATCAAGGACTTGGCAGCACGTACTTACTACATCATTTTAATTGACTGACTCTCCATGACCAGGGTCAGTTCCGACTAGGAGAACCAATTAAAAATGCAAGCGGTATAATAAGACCCTTGTTATTAAACCAACTATTAAGCTCCTTCAATCCTAGGCATTGTGTTGAGCGCCTATCGACCCTGGAAAAACGCCACTTCCGATGAGCGGAAATTTGAAGGGCATTGGACGAAAATAGCCTGCGGTCATGCAGGTAACATTGCCTTGGAATGTATTACGTGTCTCATTGAGTGGATCTAATACAAAAAAATATGAATCGACATTTTCAACATAAGGTACGCCTATATAGCGGTGGTGAAAGCTGGTGAAATAGCTGGCTATGTCGATGTGCCTTTCCGCAGGCACTATACAATACTGAGGGGAGCAGAAATCGGGGTTCTGTCAGGGATCGAATCTGGGGTGTGGAGTTGGGGTGGTGACAGGAGAAAGGCTTGGGCCTCGTCCTTGACCATCTGTCCATGGGCAATCACGAGTGAGGATCAGGTGAACGGAACAATAGCGCACATTGCACAATTGCACTACAGTCCAGACTAGTGCGGCAACTGCGGCGAGTAGCACCAGAGGAGACTTAGACCCACAGAAGTGGTACGGTGTTTGATTGGGCCGGACAGCGTCCAAAACGCTCGGGGAGGAAGTCCGCCTCGGAGTCTGGGGAGACCGGTTGAGACGCCACAGATGAATCCCTGACGATCTGAGATAATTCTCGATCGGGGTGTGCAACTGGGGCTAAGTGGGATGAAATTGCATCTGGAAGCCTTCTGGGAAATCCCATTGGCATACTCTGGACGGGGAAGTGCAGGGAAGTCAGGTAGGCATTAGGCACGTGATGATGGTTTGATTGTTTAACTTTATTTTGCAAAGGCTTTAGAACCAAACAACCACCAACCTGAATCGGAGATCATCCCTGGTAATTATTATTGCGCTGGGAATACACTGTAATGCTCGTTCCTCTTACATTTTTACCCTATGCAAGCATACACGACGTCTCTGGGTCTAGCGGTCCCTCAATAAATGTTCTTGAGTCCAACTTCAACTCGGAGCAGATTACTTCATTTGTATCATGGAGAACTGAAGATGGGTTGCACCATACTGCTGCTGGGAGCTCCACTGGGTCAATCTACGTCTTTAGTTTCCACCCTCCAACTTTGGACTCCCGTAAACGGCCTACCATCACACTTCCTTCTGATCACAATTCACCATCTACCCCGCCTTCACCACGACGATCTCCTTCACACTCTCGTAGGCACTCTAAAACCATCCAGTTACCCTCGTCGCTATCATTCAATCAAGCTCTCATCAATGTACCCGCCCAAACGAGAGTGGTTTCGGGCGTGTCACGCGAACAAGTAGAAGCTCCAAAGAACTACGTTGACTTCGACGACGAACCGAGTCGATTGAAGGACCTTCTCAAGAGCAGCAGCAAGCACGAGAGGTTTTCATGGGAACGCACTCTCGCAGATGCAATAATTCCTAACTTTGATAGAGGCGTGGTCTTAGAGCAGTCTCCTGCTCAAGCCCCTCCAATGCTTTCACTCACCCTGCCGACAACAGCTTCAGGTACTTTCAGCACGCACAAACATGATGACCCGAAATCACTACTTTCAGCCACAAATTCTCCAGTATTCTCCCCAAGCTCTCTTTCGGTACCACCATCTCCCCGCCAATTGTCCCCTTCTTCTGATCGTGCACCGACCCTAAAAGCAAGTATCATCCTTGACCCTTGCGGACCTGGGCATGCAGCATCTGCGATTCGGCATATAGAGACGAAAGATCTATTAGTGGTTCTTCAAGAATCGGGGTACGTTCCACTCCGACCAGCCTGTATCAGTATTACGCATTGAGCATCCTAGCAAATTATCTGCCTTTGACATGCGAGACGGTACGTGTGTGGCAACATGCCAATGCACGACTGCAAGATCATACGAGGATCAATTTTGGAAATGGGATGCTCTTCGAGTGGTGCATACCGGAGTCGTGCGTCGCTCTGTTGTCATATTGTGCTTCCACAAAGATTTTGATCGATGTAGAAGACGTGCCTCATTCTTGCATGCGCATCAGCATCGCAGCCGCATTTTGCCGAGGCATTCGGCCTGGCAGATGAACCTAGTGATTCCAAAGCGCGTCTGAACCTGTTTGAACTTTCTGTAGGGGATCCGCATAGTGTGGATCTAACAACGTTTGAGAGGCTCGCCTCCGATGGCTGGGAAATTGATGGCTCAGCCGCCGGAGTAGACTTACTTATGAATGATGCTGACGGTATGATACATTTTACTCTCTGCTAGCTTTACTGTCATTCACATTTCCTCTTCCTCGAAGGTTCATTGCAGCTAGTGCATATTACTTCAACGAACTACCTTGTCACTCGGTGCTTGACCATCATTCCCGCATATGAAATACAAGCTCGCAGACGGTCCTTCACCTCCTCTCATTCTCAAGAAGATCAGAAGTCATTGACGATTCCGAATCCGTTTAAAGCGTTTGGTAGCAAAAGCGCAGAGAACGTCTCTCTCCTAGGTCAAAGTCACGGTACTGTAACAGAGCACGAGGCATCCTCTACTACAGTTACAAGCGATATTGGGCGAGTGCGGTTCAAAGAGGAGGAGTCCCGTGGTGTCGTGATCCCATCTCCAGGGTTTGCGCTTGCGGGATTTACTGCCCGTTATGCTGGTTTGAATGATAGGATAATAGGACTCGCTTGGTCGAACACAGAAATCATGGTAAGTTCTCATTGCATACATGCACCAAAACTGAATGGTTTGTTCCAAGGGATTCACCGCAGAAGAGCAAGATAATAAATCTCTCACAACTTTTGCCGTTCCTTTCAGAAGCCGGGGCAAGATCCAGGGTGTGCATTTCTTAGATGACGAAACTTTCGTGGTTCTGAGCGTCAGTGTACTCCGAGATACTCCACAAATCAAGTGCTGAAATGACAATCTCTTACAGGATACCATATGTCACTACTATTTGCGATGTGTTGACGCCGACAACAATCCCGCAACTCCTTCTGGAACATCTGTGATTACTCAGTATGATCTTGCACATGTTCTCGTTGTCAAGAGCTCACTGCAAGCAACACAGAGCAATCCAAACAATGTCGACTTCTGCTGGTCCTTCATTAATGTTATCGTGGTCAAGATCATCCCCGTATGACGTCCTTGCACTCGGGCAGTCTCGATCGGGGCAGAAGGAGATCTTGATCAATACAACTCATCCCAGGCTAGATGTATCGAACAAGCACCATCGCAGAAGATTGTGGAGAGCACAGGGTTTATCTACTAGCGGTACCATCGCGGGAGGTGCAACGTTGACGTCTGTTCTGCCGTTGGAGCTCAACTTGGTCTTGCTGGGTTACAGTCTGTGCTGACTGTTCATTTCAATATCGTCTCTTCTGATTAGCCGCACCAGGTGACGGCCACATTCGGCAGGCATCACTACCGCTCCTTCTGCATCGGATGTACCATGTGCAACCTGTGCCTCTGCTGGCCGCTTCGTCTTCTGCATCTGGCAGTGATGTGCCTTTTGACAAGGTGTCGGATACGCACTTGCCTTCGTCTATATTGCATATGCATCTTGTCCGAAATGACCGCACAGGAAAACGATATATTTTGGGAGGAACGGATGATGGTGGTTTTGCTATCTGGGCACTGGAGTACGTCCTTTACCGGCATTAACAGGATACAACTTGATCTTATACCCGTCAGATCACTAAAGCTCCAAGCGCGGTTTACTCCGTTCATCGTACCTCTGGAGCGCGTAGCGCAGGTGCTACAATCTAATGAAAATGCTGGACCTCTACGAGGATCGTTGCTCTGCGTCTCCGGAGATGGTACGATTGCAGTGGTATCGATGGAAGGCTTCGAGATGTGGGATTCAGTCTACCGGATACTGGCTCTGCGACCTAACAGAATTAATTGATATAGGCTTTACCTCATTCCTGGGGCATCTTCGCCAATAACCCGCATCTATGCAGGTGGGGATGACAACAACCGCGCAACATTGATCTACGCAGATGGGAGCGCGCGTGTCTGGGACATCAAGTCTGGTGAATTCCTTCGTGCAATGACCGAAGAGAAGGCCAAAGAGCTTGTTGGTGCTGGAGGGTGGATCAACATGTCAGAAATCTCTTACGGACTCAATACAGTATAGGCGCTGACGGTATTTCAAGCCTCCTTGACAACCTGGAACTGACGTCTATCTCCATTTCAACGATTAGCGGATCTATTGGACCTGTTTCACGTACGTGCTTGCGTGCTCGGGCGCCTGATGGTGTTATTGATCCTTACACTTCTCAAGTGTGCACCCTGTTGCTAAGTCTTGATCGCTTCCTGAAATACACCTCCGTGAACGTTAAATCTTCGGGTCATGTGTTGTCGTCTTCAGCTAGTCCTTCGAATGCGACACTTTCGCAGCTCCGTGCTGTGTTGTCCGTGTTGCTAACACCTGGACTCAGTACTGATATAGACGAAATCTGCGAAAATAGGCTTGGTACCTTCCCATCATCGGGTATGATAGGGGTTTCATCGTACGTCGATCGTCTACTTTTATACAGTTGTCTAAGCAGTTCCTTCTGGGCAGTGCGCATGCCACCACGATCTACCATCACGATCGCCCTATGCACGCTTGGTCAACCTCAGCAAAAGTATCCGCCGATCGTGTCCTCGCGATTGTCTCAGTCTTGAGGACCTTGTCCCTTGCCGAAGGTTCGTATATTTCATCGTCTACGCCGCTATCCGCCTGTGAATATGCTTTTTTAGAGCTGTCGGATGATTGCCAGACGGTCATCACGTTCTACTCTACTTCCCTAGCCCATGTCGTGGGTGCGTCATACCAAGCACCGGACGTCACGTATCTGGCTACAATGTGGTTCAACTCAACTAGTGGGTCATCTACTACTGTCAAAGGAGACTTGAATAAAGCGCTTCAATCTTGCAGATGACGTGCGGCAAGCCGCAAAAACTCTTTTCGATGCAGGAATCGTTCGTCTTTCGGATGAAGAGAGTATCGATCTCGTTGACGCATGGCAGCATCACTGTAAGCTGATGCACGCCTTCATCGTTTGATAATCCTTTGATGTCCATATAGTGCCATACTTGCAGCCATCCATTGAGAAGGAATCTGCGAAAGCTTCTCTCGCTCTGTTCATTTGCGGGTACATGGCAGCCGAGAAATACAATCTATTCTCTACCAGGTAAAAGAGAAGACGCTGTTGTCTTCCTGATAGCCAAATGTTAACGACTTCACAGCTCACTCATCGACATCTCCAAGTCCATTGCGTTGTATCTGCACGATGAATCGTCCGCACACCGTGGTCTTGCGATTGACCTTTGCGCACGCGGATTTCACACATGGCAGCATTATATCGACGCTATGGCGGTGCTCCGCGCTTTATACACGCTCGCTACGAACTCGCGCAAAGAAATGATCTCACCTCAAAACGTCGGGCCTCAAGCAAGATTGGCCGTCTTGCAAATCGCATCATGTAATACACCCTTGTTCATGACGACGCTCACAATCGACATCCTCAATCCCAAGACGCTGGACCAGCGGAAAGCAGTCATGCAACTCGTAGCATTTATGATCAGGAAGGTACGCATGGTTTATTACAAACGATATGACTCTATTGACGTTCTAACGTCCCTATGGTGCAATTAGCGACCCCTGATTCTGTTTCCAAATCTTCCGAGGTTGATGGAGGCCGTAGTAAAGTCGCTAGATCCAAATTCCACAGCGAGCCGCGATGCAGTGCTTGACAGTGCCACCGATATCATCGGGCATGTGGTGAAGACGTGAGCCAACTTTCGTTTTGTATATTGGCTTGTCATATGTATAATCCGACCAGGTTCCCTACAGTCGACTTCCACATGGCGACTCAACGTCTTGCCGTCGGGACGAGCGAAGGTGCTTTCATTATGTATGATCTCAAGACGGCAACGCAGCTGTACATTCTCGAAGGACACAAACGGAGACCGGCGGCATGTACATTTTCACCTGACGGACGCCGCATCGTCACTGTGTCTCTCGAAGAAGGCGTCGTGCTCGTCTGGAAAGTCGGGTCAAGCTTCACGAGTTTCTTCAACCCCGGAGCTCCACCCAGACAGGGTCATAGTGGGTCTCAGCCATTCAAAACGCTGAAATTCAACGTTGGCGACGAAGGTATACCATAGTTATTTTGTCGCTTTGATTATTATCTCACATCGTCGTCTTTCTTTCTAGCAAACATGACCATTGCGGGCACACTGGAGTGTGTAAAGTTTGAGTGGCCAGCCGAACGAACCGTCCGTCTTCACATCCGAGAAAGTGTCCTGACTTTTAGCACATGACTCACGTAATGTCAACATTAATGCGCCAATCAGGGTTTTTTTTTTCATTGGAACGATACCAATTGCAATTGTTCTCAGGTTTGTGTACAAGTCGCGTGTGTCTGGCCTGAGCGCACAACATGGATGATATTGATGTCATGATGTGCCATAGTGTAGTGAATGCGCCGAAAATCTAGACACAGTACCGACATTCAAACGAGGGAGTGCTTCGGTGACGTCAACTGGGGCCTGCTTGCCGCTCCAGAAACTCTCCGCTGAAGATGCCACACTCAAAGCAGGGCCCTGCATTGACCCAAGTGTCCGATTCAGAAACCGAAGATAACCAGACTACGAGGTCACATTTCGAGACACCTGCTGGAACTGTGTAGCGAGTTCAATGTCTTTTTTTGAACTCGCTACACAGTTCCAAAAAGTGTCTAGACACGTGGCCTTGTAGTTGCCTCGTAGTTGCCTCGACAATTCTGGTTGCATTGGTATAAATGCCTGGACCCTACTAGTATGTCGGTTGCTACTAGTACCTCTGTCTTCTGGCCGCACCCATAGGACAGAAGAGGCTGTTTTGAATGAAGTGACACTGGCGGGTATAGTGTTGGGATCTTGAGCTGAATCCTCTGCGGACTCTTCAATGGTCGTGTCAGTGTGCATAGAATCTTCCTATGAAGATACTATCTCTCGTTCGACAGCTCACCTAAAACGGCCATCGAAAATCTTCCATTTTCATACAGTACACTATCTCATAATGCATAACGTCGGGACCACCCAAATCCTTATGCATTATGAGATTTATGCATTAGAACATCTGTCACACTTCGTGACATATTGTGACTCCGCATGACTCCACTCAAAGGTGTGACACATTTTGCGCATCACATATCTAATGAAAATATGCATCTACTTATCATAGTTTGTTTTCTGTGAAAGAAGTTCATCATGTCATAAGTGAGCGCGAAAAAATATGGATTTGCTTCAGCAGGTCAAGTGGAAGCCTGAGTGGGGAGTCGGCATTTCCGAACTGGAGGCAGCCTGGCAGGCTCCTCTGAGCTGCTGACACAGTGCAAGCAGGATCCTCTTCTTCAGACTCGATCTCGATCACCTCGCCTACTCTCTCTGCCATTCACTGCAGCAATAATGAGTGAGGTTTGAGCACGAGGATGTGCAAGCTGTTGGGTATGCGAAGGTTACTGGGGCATCTTTGATCTTTGGTTTTTTTTGGCTATCTCTGATAGGGTACAGACTTGTCTCGAGGTTTTCATTTCTCGTTAGTCATTGTAGAGTGAGGTGCCAGGCTTTCACGACATCAACACTCCAAATATGTACACTAAAATTATTATGCCGACCCGAACAAGACTGACCCAACCAGCCAAAAGTGCTAAGGTAGATGCCATGCTAATCCGACGAACGTCACATGACTAGCGTGATGAAATCGTGACTATACCTACAATTAATAGCAACTCGCCAACTACCCATATGAGAAATCTGTTCTGCTATCATGTTGAGAGTATACCATTGAACAACA